>OX596380.1:846178-1105930 GCA_951394425.1 Tipula unca | reverse complement strand
GTACATCATATATTTAGGAGCTGGGAGGAAGGTGCGAGTTTGTTATTTGTTTTTTTTTTTTTTGAGAAACAAAATCCAGTGAAATATTTTGCTTTTGTTGTCGCTATATATGTATGTATGAATATAAATATTATTTTCCATACACACACACTAAAAATGGCTGAATGAAAAACCTTTTATTAACTTAACATGTGAAAATCGCTCATAAAAATTATATAAACAGCGAAAATAATTTAAATTTTATCGCATATCGCATGTAACAAGGAAAAACTTTTTTCCAGCCATATCACAACATAACGAAGGAAGATGAAACACAGTCATAAAAATAAAATGATAGAACAAAGTAAAATATTCATCTCGTAACAAGTTGATTAAAATTACGGAAAAAAAAGCTTTCGTCTTATTTCCACATATATGATATACATACTCGTACATACATATATGTATAGTATGTACAAGAAAATGATGTGAAAATGATTTTTTTTTTCATCTTTTGTTGGTGTTCGTTGTCTGTATGTTTTCCTAACTTACATCTTAAAAAATTTTCATATGTACGTTACCAAAATGAATGTAATAAGGATAAATAAGGATATATACATACATATATGTATATACGTATATGATTGTGGAAGGATTTTATCGTAGGTTTATTAGTTTAATAAAGTAAAATATATTAAAAATAATTTTAATTTAATTTTATGATGTTCAAGCAGGAAGAATGTGATGTGCGGTGCGCGATGATGGTGGTGGTGATGGGCATATAGTGAAGCAAAGTTTTTTATCTGTTCCTCCTGTTTCATTTTTGAAAAAAAAAATAAAAAATTATCAAAAATTTAAACTTGTCTTAAGTATTGTAGAATTTTATAATTTTTTTTGAAATTTTTTTATGTATGTAGGTATAAAGGAAGTATTTAATGGGTTCCTGCATTTTATGTACTAAATTTTTATAGTTTTTTTATAATGCGACGTCAAAATTTAATTATTTGACAAACTAAGTAAACCGCATGGATGTTCTCATATAGATTTTCTCTCTATGACAGTTTTGATATTATGAATATAGTGTTAATCTATATGTATATCTTTTATAGATACCGTCAAATTCGAAATTATAAACAGAAATTGGTAGGACTCCCAAAATAAAAGAAATGTTACTTATAATATTTAGTGAGTTTAAATAGTTGGTTTTGTCACTGATTTTATTATTTTCGCTGGTGAGTGGAGGAGAATTGGATATAAACTTGTGATAACTAATTTTGAACTGAGTTTTTAGCGTTGAGCACTAAGGTTTAAAATTACATATAATAAATTTGCTAATATTGTTAAATTAGTAAGAAATGCAAGATATGTAAAGGGTTTTCCAATAAGAGGTGTTATTTTGATATTTAAAAAACGAGTATTTTTTAAAAAAAATCAATGAATGTTTATTTCATTGTAAAAACGAAGATATGTTATATTTACATTTGAAAACGATATCAGTCAAATGGCCGCCACGGAAATTTTCCATGACCAATTCGCACATTTGAAACTGTATGTTGAAACTGTATGTTGTATATGATAACTTCACGATTGTGGCGAGCATTGGTATAGACCTTATCTTTCAAGTGGCCCCAAAGAAAAAACTCAAAAGGTGTTAGATCACCTTTCCGAGAAATAACACGGTCAGGAAACTTTTCTTGCAAAATTGCGATTGTTTCGTTGCTTGTGTGTCGTCCACAACAATATCTTCCAATTCCGACCATAAAAATCATTAATCATAGCTCTGTAGCGCAATCCATTCACCGCAACTGTTGCATCAGCCTCATTTTCGAAAAAGTAAGGTCCAATCACACCGCCAGCCCAAAAACCGCAGAAAACAGTGACACGTTGAGAATGGACAGACTTTTCAACAATCATTCTTTTTCTGAGCCCCAAATGCGACAATTCTGTTTATTAACGTATTAACGATTTTGCGATGAAAATCTGGATCATTTTGATGCATTTGAAGGACCTAATCAGCGAAGATACGACGTTTATGGTGATCGACCGGCTTGAGTTCTTGTGTTAACTGAACTTTAAAAGCCTTAAGACCTAAGTCTTTATGTAAAATACGGTATAATGTCGTTTTTGGAATATCTAATTCAAAAGATCGACGAGGAATCGACAAACCTGGGTTTTCTTCAACACTACGGGCTACAGCAGCAATATTCGCAGTTGTTCTTATGCGACGCACACGGTTTCGATTCTTCAGATTTCTAACTTGTCCCAACAGCTCAAATTTTTCCACCAGTTTCACTATTGCCAGCCGAGAATGGGTTTCACGACTACCAAAAAACGCTTTGGTTTTGCCAACTGTGACTGCAAAATTTTCACCATTTTTGTAGTGAATTTTAACAATTTCAATGCGTTGTTGAAGCGTGTATCGTACCATTTTTAGTAATGGCGTAGTTTTTACTTGTCAAATGTCAAAAGATGACAGCTTCAAAATTGACAGCTGCCCAAATAGCAGGCTATTCAAAATGAAATCTCTTATTGGAAAACACCTTATATACATATTCTTTATAGTTAAAAGCTAAAAATATGAAGTAAAAATTTGGCTTACATGCTATATAGTAAACCAAACTGTTCACTTGGTTGAACTGGCTTTGATTGAACCATCTCCGGTGGAAATCTCTATACTCGTAATTTGCTGGAGCCATGAGAAATGATCGAACTCGTGTTTAGTTAGCATATAATATTGATAACGATGCAATGATGTTTCCAAATAATCCATTGATAGTTGTATAACGATGTAAACAGATGATACTTTTCCTTGGTTAAAAGAAGCAGATTTATACGACCCATTAGATGTTATAAGATTAACGTTTCATCAGGATCTTGATGTCAGGGTAGCACTACATTAGGTGGTATATGCTGTGTTACTTTGTTGATTTCCTCGAGTAGCCGTGATGGTGTGAAAACAGAGGTGCTATAACTACCTGATTAGGAGTATCCAAAACAGATTCAATTAAATTTTGTTCATGTTGTTCAGATGCTCATCTTCTTTTTCTTTGAAATTCTTCCAATTTTGAATCATTTCTGCCTAGTTTTACTTCAGTAAGCTGATAGTGACCTAGGTGATAGATGTTTGGTTTTTATAAGCTAATACCTTGATTTTCTTTACTTTTCTCTATCTCTTGTTCATACACTGAGAAAAATTTGAGTTTTTATTTCAAAGGAATCAGTTCTTTAGCAAAATTTTCTTTGTTTTAAAGAAAATATACATGAAAGTACCATTTATTTCAAAACATTAAAAATCTTTGTTATCGAATGTTTAATGCATGGCGTTATATTAGAGGTAAAATGTATAAAATCCTTATATTCAAAGGATATGTACTTTGGTTCAAAACAAGCTTTTCTTAAAATTATGATTATTTAATATAAAGGATTTTCAATTCTTTAGATAAAAGAATCTCAACTTTTAAAACCAATTATATCTGCAGTGACAAAATCTTGAATACTTCAACTAAAGTTTTACTGCTTTGTTACAAATGTTTTGATTATTTATTTATGAAATTTACTGTTAAGTGAGCAAGTTTTACCATTTCATGTTGTACCGATCAGCAGTAAGTCGTCGATATTATAACGTGTATCAATTAAAAGTGCATTAAACATATAATTATTTTATAAATATTTTGCAATTCTAAAGTGTATAGTATAAGTGTTTGCATACATAAATTACAATTTTTCATTTACATTAATTTTGGTGTTAATTGTTTAAAAATTTGGAAAATTAACTTGACTTTTTTAAGGAAATCGATTTTGTGATTGAAACACTTACATGTTTTTATTTTTCTAATTAAATTATCTTATTATTCAAATTATTTTGTGACTATACCAAGCAATATCGATGTTAATAGAATCTCAAATATGCGCCTCAAACTTTGGTTAACAGTTAACTAAATAGTGTTATTCGTGGTAAAGTTAAAAATGAATAATGGATATTATTTTCTGTGATTGATAACATTTTACAATGTTTATGTTTTCCACATCTTTAAAATGTATAATGTGCACTCGCTTATTAATTATTTTGCTGCGTTCATTAGTTTTTAGAGTACATTATTTTGAAAAAATTAGCATCATGAACGAAAACGAGAGTAATGCCTCTTGTAATTATGACAGCGAGAGTCAACCTATTACAACCAATATAATGGACAGCGAGTTTTTGTTATCAACAATAACGGTAATAAAGCCCGGTGATGATTTAACCAAAGTCATTGAATTTCGAAATTTGGTTTCAACATGGGGCTTGTCCCAAAAAACAATTAATTTCCTGGTGGATGTCCACGAATTTACTGTAAAAACCTTAGAAGTTATTGATTTAGATGGAACCGACGATGTTTTTGAGAATTACCCTAAAGGTTTATATGGTTTTATAAGGTTTTAAAGGAACCTTCTAATGATTTAATGTTGATTAACTTTCTACATATAAGTAGCTTGCCGGTCAATTTTTGTTATTTGAGTACGGGCCGCAAGGTTATTAGAGCTAAAGAATACCCATCAATTGGTTTGTAAAAAAGTTGTACTATTTCTTTAATCGCAATGACTAAAAGAATGATATAATATAATATTAATTGTTATGAAAAATTATAAGAGGAACGGATTTAACTTTTATTTAAAAATGTATTAATTTTATTTTGTATTTTTTATTCAAATTTTATAATTAAACGAATTTCAAAATAAACATTTTTCTTTTATTAAATAATTGGATACAAATCATTTTTGGAACCACCCTTTGAAAGTATGTTTGGAAACAAATACTACAGTCCTTCAAAACAAAACCTAATGAAAAATAATTTTCAAAAGTTTTCATTCTTTGAGCTAAAGCCGAAACATTTTTAGAAGAAAAACAAAGGTTCAAAATGTTTTAAATGAAAATACGATAACCTTAAAATCAAAATCTTCATTGCTTTATTTTTATTGCCACATAACATTCAGGAGAAAAGAACAAATCCTTTGTTTTTACTTCACAATAGCTTATTCCAAATGATAAAATAAACTTTGATTTAAACTTTTCGGATTCTTTAAGTTAAAATCAAAAAAGTTTTGCGCAAAATCTATAGGCAAAAATTCTTTAAATTAAAGTAGAATCCTTTGTTTTTAAGATACATTTTTTCTCAGTGTAATGTTCTGCGTCACGATCGTCCAGTGTACCAAATAGGTAATTTGCTATATTTCCGATCATATTGATATGATTCACCTCTTGTCTGTGATGATGCTTGTTAAAACATGTTGCAATTGGCTTGTTATTGCTGAACACGTATCACGGTTAGATGTATCCAGCAACTGTGCTTGATTTAATTGTTCTTATATTTCAGATTTTTATTTTGATTTTATGCAGAGAATGAAACGAAACCGCTCACCTGGAGTGGACTGCATTAATTCGGAGCTCTTGATATTCGGAGGGGATACTTTGTGGAACTGTCTTTTCGACCTTATTCGATTAGTATGGCGAACCGAAGTTATGCCTGATGAATGGAAAGTGGCCGCGATATGCCCCATCTTCAAGAAGGGAGACCGCTTGAAGTGTGAGAATTATCGCGGTATAGCTCTCCTTTGCACAGCGTACAAGTTACTGTCATACATTTTATTGGATAGAATCACTCCTCTGGCGGAGGGTTTGGTTGGGGACTATCAGGGAGGATTTCGTCCGAATCGATCAGTCACTGATCAGGTCTTTTCGCTGCGGATGATTCTATCTAAATATTATGAGACATCCATCTCCGTACATCAGGTTTTCCTGGATTTCCGGCAGGCCTACGACTCGATCAATCGAGAGAGTTTGTGGTCTGCCCTGGAATACCTAGGAATGCCAACAAAATTGGTACGACTGTGTAGGATGACAGTGACGCAGTCTCAATGCTGTGTTAAAGTTGAGAACAGGCTATCGACAATTTTTGCATTTAACGCGGGTGTTCGGCAGGGAGATGCTCTGTCCCCGATACTCTTTAATCTCATGTTGGAGTACATCTTTCGTAAAACTGAAACACCTCAGCGCAACATCTTATATCGCCAGTCCAATCAAGTGCTTGCATATGCAGATGACATATGCGTGATTGGACTGAATAGCAACGGAGTGAAAGAAATACTTGATCCGCTTGTAGAGTTTTCAGCTTCTGTTGGACTCCAGATCAATGAGTCCAAAACGAAATACCTGATCTCTGGTTTTAGAGACAATGGCACACCAGATTTTAGTAGTGGCCACCACACGTTTGAGGGAGTGAGGAGGTTCAAATATTTGGGCTCTCTTATCACTCACGATAACAGTGTGGGTGAGGATATTAAAGTGCGGCTGGCAGCTGGCAGTCGTTCTTTATATCCTCTAAGGCCACTGCTAAAATCTAAACACTTATCAAGTGCCGTGAAGCTGAAGCTTTACAAAGCGTTGATCAGGCCCGTTGTTATGTTTGGATGTGAAAGTTGGGCGCTGACGGATGAGTACGAGAGATGGCTCCTTACATTTGAGAGAAGAATCATGCGTGTGATTTACGGCCCTAAACGCGAAATAGATGGTACATACCGAGCTCTGTACAATTTCGAGATCAGAGATCTGATGAAGATCCCCGATATTGTACATGAAGTTAGATCTCAGCGAGTACGCTGGCTCGGTCACGTTCTGCGTGCTGATCCGGAACGAATTGTGCAGCGATCTCTGAAAGGAGAGCCACCATATGGTAGGCGCAGAGGTCGTTGCAGGCGACGATGGCTCCACGATGTGAGAACGACTTGGCCTCTTCAGATTGTCTAAGACAGTATGAAGACCAAGCTCAGGATCGAAACCGTTGGAGCCAGATTGTTGATTCAGTAAGGGGCCAGTAATGGCCTTTAACACTGTTATTATTATTATTTTGATTTTATTTGGTGAATACCTTATATTTATGGAGATGCCCTTGAATTCATGGTAATAAAGTCACGAGAGCGACAATATATAGTTACTTTCGTATTGGATGACACAAAATAACGTCACATTGATTTCCGAGTTTTTGATCCCAGGAAAGACCTGCTACCCGAAAAAGTTTCTATTATAGTAAGTTTAGCTATTATAGTAAGTGGTGCTAACCATCCTGGAGGGTCGAAAATCTTTGTGCTTTCTGAAAGTAGACTTCGTTTGGTGGGTGTTCTGATATCAGGATTCGGCAATGAAATGTGAAAGCCGAACTGTCTGTGGGTGGATTCCAATGCAGACCGAGTGTTTTGATTTTATTATCAAGTTTAACTTCCAAAGTTCTATCAAGTTTAACTTCCAAAGTGCTGCTAAGGCTTCGTCTAGTGTAACATTTCCAGATTTACGATCGTCAACATAGAAATCATTGAGAGTCTGCAATTGGATAACTGCGGGCTTCATCTATTGCAAACTGGTGTAATGTCCGTACCGCTAAGTAGTTTGCTGCTGTTGTTCTGTATGTGACAGTGGTAAGTTTATATTCAACTTAATATTTACGTCGCAAGGCCGCGGTAAATGAGTTTTCACCATTATTTTTCTAAACCGTAATGATTGATTTTCCGAACTAAGACTGTAGTTCAATTCATGACTTATTTGATATAAGTCGACTTCTTTGACTTATTTAATATGGCAGCGTAAAATAAGTCATTTGACGGTCCAATTCAAACCAAGACTTATTTCAACATATAACCTCTCATTTGATTAATCACAGCCTTTTGACAGATCACAGCTTTAAATGATCATAGTTTAGTTTAGATTTTGTGTTTTGCGAGTTTCAAAATAATTAAGAAAACGGCAAAGTAAACGTCAATTTTGTTCAAATCACAATAATCCCAAACTTCAAAGTCAAACATTTATGAAAAGGCAAATTTCCCAAACTTAAATTTGGGAAACTTTCCCAAATAAGTCAAAAAAATCTACAAATTCGTGAATTGAACTTTGAAATTTGATATACCATGAGATAAAAGAAAGTCATAGTACCTATCGGGCAAATTGAAACTACTAAATAAAATTAGTAAATCAGATAAAAAAAGTTCAAGTAACCCATCTAAACAAAAAAAAAATTTAATTTTAAATATCCTTTCAGTTTTTAAAATCGAATTTTTAGTTAGTCGCTCAGTTTAAACCTGAAATTTGCCGATGAGCATTACTTTAGGAACAAAAAAAAACAATATAGAAAACAAGATAGAGCCTTCATTTTAGATTCAAAGGTGAGCCTTTGCTCGTGGAAAAATTTCGTGCGATTTATTATATTTTTATTGTCTACTAGCGTAAATTAATTTAAAAATTTAATATTCAAAATTCACTAGAAATTCGTTAATTTAAATGCTCAGTTCGAACTTGATCGTAACAATCAAAAATTAAATATGGTATAGTTCAAAGTTGTTAAAATTGGGTTTATCGTTTCTACGTTCAGATATATTCACATATCATCTGGGATGCCCTGCAAACGGTACAACTTCGACTACAAATTACAATGTGCACACGGTGTAATCGTTATACTCGTAGCATGCAACACGAAAATGGTTAAAATTATGGAAAATTATTATGCTTATATGTACATATATGGAAAATTTTCCACAATAACTGATTAAATTTTGCCGCTTCCACATTTTTTACTCGCAGTTTAGTATTCAAATTTGTTATGTGTGTGTGTTACCTGTGTGCATAGAAATTTTCACATAACCGTATATAACAAAACTCATAAAAATTTTCACAAAAAACAGTAAACAAATAACAACATTTCACTCTTAATTAAAATTTATTTACAAAGTTTTTCTATACCCAACACATACACATATACAAATACACCTCCCACACAATGCCCTTATAAAAATGATAAATATGTATAAGCGCGCGAGGGGAGGATAAGAGAAGTGATGGTAAAGATTTAACTCCTGTACGAAGGAAAAAACATTTTCATTTTATTGTAAAACCGCAATCGTACGCAGAGTAATTTTAATGTTAGTTTTATTCTTCGTAGGTATAACTCTTTCGTATATGCAAAGTAAACAAATTATGTGATTTTCTTTGTTTATGTTCATCATTTTGAACATGAGGTAGAAGAAGTGGGAGGCAGATGTTATGTACATGTAGTTAATATTTATTCCTGTAAGTATTCTCCACTTTTGTTGATAATAGCCCCGAAATAATAATCCATAATGGATGGGAACTTATAAATAATTGAATCGTTTTTAGCCATAAATTGGTGCAACAAGAACCTGGGGTTGACCTTGAAAAATTCATTTTTTTACCTAATCTTGTTAAAAGCTTGACTACAATTTTTTAAAATTGGTAAGAAATGGAAAGAGATTGTGTGTTTGTGCCAGCATATAAAACGTCAAAAATAAAGAAGACGGATGTGAGAGAGAACATGTCCTAGATACCTAATTTTAAATTGCAAGCACACATTTCCATTGTGTGTTGTGTGTGTGTACGTGAATATCAAATAATTTCTTCTTGTGTACACATAAACATATATGTTGATGTTGGTCTTAACGAACAATTTTATTTTGTGCGCCATCGAAAATTTTTTCTAAGCCTTATCTATTACATATTCATATATGTATAATGGCAAATGAGAGTCGTTCGCTTCGTATAAATTTTTGTTTGCATTACGAGAAAAGCGCTGAAGTGTATACATATATTTTCGGCATACATTGATTTACGATTTATTAGGCAACATTTTTATTTTGGATGAAATGAAAATCCATCTGCCTTTGAAAATATTTGTTTTGTCACTTATTTTAATAACTTACTATCCAACATTCCCATTAAATCATCTGACTTCGACTTTTTCATATATACATATACATAATACATATTTAAACATGTTAACGTCATACATATTTCGATTAAAGATATTTCTTAACGTTTTTCACACACGATATTAGAGACAGTAGTTTCATTGCGAATAACATCTAACTACTATTATGTATATGTTTGCAAACGAACGAATATAAATAGGATCAGCACCTGAAAAAATTATACCAAACAAGAAGGTATATAGAAATGTTTTGTATGACAAAAAGAAAATTAAATCGAAAAACTATTTTTCCAATTTCCTATTATATGCAATATTTTTGTTAGTGTTTTTTATTTTTTTTGATTTTCATCTCACTATTGAAATATGGAAACTTCTAAAAAAATTATTTTTTTGCCTCTTCACAATTCATCTTCTATAGATATTTGTATTTAATTCGTAACATTTCAAATATTTAAGATGGAAAAAAAATATATTTCCACCACATCGCGTATACGACGTAATTTTTAGTTTTCCTATATTATATACTGTATACGTTTTTTCTCTAGCAATGAAAAACTTTTTAAAAAGCATACACACATATACAGTGCAGTATGTACATATATGTATGCGACTACATACAGGAAAAATTCTTTGTTTTCAGATTTTCCTGATATTTTATTCTTCTTCGTCGTTGTCTTGTATTATTTTCACAAAAAATACAAAATTAAATAAAATAATGTTGTCAAAATTGCAGAATACGTTTCAAAATGCTTTTACGTATATATACAAACATATATACATATAAAGAAAAAGAAACATTTGTGATGAAAATTGGAATAAATAAGAATCTTGTATACGAAAAAAAAAATTTGCAAATGTAAAATTTTTCCAACTATGTATGTATATGTACATACATATATGCAAGAAGCTTTTAAACTGTGTATCATTGATTGTAAATTTAAGTATAAAACTTTGATTGGATGTAGTTTTCTTTTGTATTGCAGTAATATTCGAGAGTTTTTATTCAAAATTTATCGTTCTAGTAGCGTTATTATATAGATATGCTGCTCAATTACTTATAAATATTAAAAAACAAAATTCAATTCACTAAAAGTGCATAATCTCATTAAAGAGAATTTGTTGCGCTCTCTTATCTATAATGGGCAAATACAAACCCGAGGGCCTCGTATTGTCTCTCTATAGAAGATAAAATACGTAGATTCATGGACAACGCCATCAAATTTTTATAGAACCAGAAGGGTGGAATACGATCCAAGCTTACGCCAGTGGATTATCTACCTCTTTGCCATGATGTTCAATGTAAGATGTTGCGATCAATTGATGACTATTTCCCTCCTAATCAGCTAAATTACACACTGGAAGCACAACTAATTAAAAAACAAGTCAACAAACAATGGTATTGAGATCTTTGTAAAGTGAATACTAAGAAAATCATGCTGTTAAACATTGGTTCTTTTTCCAGTTTGAAATTTATTTGTAATTTGTTATTTGTAAACATTGTCACAGAATTTAAAAGATACGTATAGGTTGGACTGATTTTTAAATTTTGTGCCACCGATCCTATAGATACCAACGGGTATTCGTATATATATTTTCATATAATTAAAACCCCGTTGAAACTTTGTGGCTAATATCAGAAGCCAAATGTGAGGATTTTGGACCCGATACAGACAAATATACAGGACCGGCTAAAAAGTCCCTCAAAATCAGTGAAATTCTAAATTCTGTAAAAAATAATTAAGTCAATTATAATTTAGTCCGCTTGACCCTATAGTTGGTCTAAACTTTAAACTATATATCCAAAAATATGCCAAATATATAACCTGCGTGGATATATCTAAAATTGGCACAATAAAAAGAATTATTAGAAATCGTTCAAAATCAGGAAACTTTAAGATTCTGTGAAAATGCAATCCATTAAAATTTAATTCCCATGAACACAAAGATATCGCAGCGTTTGAACATCTCTAAATTGGCAGTACAAAATTTACCAGTATAATTAGCTAGAAAACATCTAAATCGCAATAGGTTTTGACAAACTTCACTATGTTTCCAGGTAACGCTGTCATAGCCACTGCATATATTGAGGATGGTAAATTTGTAAGATATTACGCACTTCATGAAATATGTAAATTACGAAAATTGTGCACTGGTTGTCTAATAAAGGTCATCCTTTTCACAAATATGAATACGATGGCCTCGTTTTCAACAATGTGAGGAAAGAAAGAAATAAAAATCCCAAATCTCGTTATCATTCTTCAAATAATCCTCGGCACTAAAAAGGTGAAAAAAAAAATTAAAATACTATTTTCAATAAATTTAAACAAATAAAAAAGAAAAAGGATTCCATTTTTATAGACTTCTTCTAAACATTTTACGGTTATGGTACTCGTATACACATAGGTATCCTGTTGATTTTTCATACACAAAACTAAATAAAAGAAATTTTGATTGAAATTAAATTGTGTTATGTGTGTTTTGGTTAATGAAATGGTTCAATAGGTGACAATAGAATTATGTACTATACTTGAATAGAATTGGTGATGATTTACATAAAAAGGGATTAAATAAAATTTACATAAAATCGTGATAAAATTACATAACAATAATAAAAATTCGATCGATATATGTATATAACCCTTAATATGTATAAATATCCTTTCTATATATAGCAACCACTCAAAACCAAATCCATTCTGTTTACTTAATTCACCAAATCAATTCGATCAAAATGTACCACTGTTCTATATTTACCATACAGATATACAGAATATTCAAAACTATTTCATCCGACTCCGTTCAGCTCATCTTGTTGATTGTTGATTTTGGAAATAAAAAATATTTTGTATTTTGCAGAAATCATTGAAAATTTAAAATCATTGTTATTCTTAAATTGATGTCACAACCATCATCACAATCATCATCATCGTTATAATCATCCTGAATATCATTATTATATTATTCTCGGTCGCACCAAAAACATGTTGGTTGCCACTCCTTTCCATTCAATATAGTTTTAAGTGGGAGTACGGATATCTAGGAATAGAAACTAACGAAACGGATTGGAATATTTTTTTCTTTTAATTTTTAACTCGATCTAGAGTCTTGTAAATACTTTAGGACCACATCGACTACATAATGTATATATACATCTAAATAAACATTAGACGCATGGAGGGAAATTGGTTTGAATTTTCCAAAATGGAAAGAACTTCCAAAATCATTATATTTATGTATTCATGTGGTTTGAGACATCGTAATATACATATATAGATTTAAACGACAAGGCTGGGTTAGTTAGGATACAACAGCAACAACAAAAAAATAATAATAAAAAAGGATAAAACATTGATTCTTATGAGAGTTATCAAATTGTAATTTAAGGATAATTTTGGGAAAATATTTTTCTTCCTTGTTTTATTTTATATTCGTTTTTATACTTTTGTTCGTCTGTTATGCGAATCTCTAAATCAATAGGGGAGTTCGACAAACGAACGAGAGAGAAAAAAAAGGATCATAATCGTAAAATTGAATAACAAAAAAAGGGTTTTGTGTCTTAAAGTAAATTTTTTATTTTTTGCTTGTGCTTCTTCTGGTTATGCTACAAGGATATTAAGGATATTGACAAAGTGGTTAATGAGTTTGGCGATGTTATATGGTTTGCGGTCTAATTTATTTATGCCTGTGGGATGTAAATATTTAAATATAGTTTATGGGAAGGTTACCACACGAACCCAACAGAACCAAGAATATTGATAAAATATTATTTGATCTTGGATTTTAACAAATACTCTACGAGTGTTTAACGTCATAAATCATGATTGAATTTTATTGCCATTAGCGGAATATATAATAAACTCCATCATCAGCGTAAATTTTGTAGTTATCGTTTCCAAATATCGCTAATATCAAAATTATACAAAATTTGCTCCCAAATACACGCTTGTGATACACCATTGTTTACCATTACCTCATTCACCATCAGATAAACATTTTTTAAGTGATCAGTTAGTTAGAACATAATGTAATATGTTAGGTTAGGTTAGGTAAGGGTGGCTGTCCTAAAGGACTAGCATAGACACAAAATTGGTCCGTAGCTGTACCACATTCGAGTTTCCTCCTCTTCATTCGCTAAACCATCCTGAGCTTACCAAGAAGCGTTTAAAGTCCCGGATCCCGATCTTACTAAGATCCGTGAGGTCGTTCAAAGCGGAAGTTCCCATAAATGTTGTTCTGCTGTACGCTAGACTAGGGCAGGTGCAGAGCAGATGGAGCACATTTTACTCCTCCTCCTCATCACCACAGCTGCGGCAGAAATCGTGGGCTGGGACACCCAGTCTGCTCGCATGTATCCCAATGAGACAATGTCCCGTTATAGCTCCCACGACCATACCAATATGGTACCGTCGAAGCGATATCAGTTGGTCTGATCTGGACCGGTCAAGTCCAGACCAGATCTGCCTGGTTGTTACACACGAACTGGCTTTACACCATCTGACGTTCGTTTCTTTTATGGCTTCTTCATGAAGCAACAGTTTACATGAAGCAAGCGGTATCTTTATATCCCGCCTGCTTTGGGTTATTAGGCGTACTGTACCCTTGCGGGCCAACTCATCTGCCATTTCATTCCCTGCGATATTGAAATGCCCTGGCACCATCTCATTTAAAGATGCCAGACAGTTCTGGGCTACTTTCGACGTCAGGGAGTATGATTGTAGCGTTTTAATAGAAGCCAGGCTGTCCGTAAAAATGCGAATATCCCTCGTAGATATTACATTATACTTCAACCAGTCCATGACTTCCATTATCGCGGTCAGTTCAGCTTGAAAAACGCTGCAATAGTCGGGAAGACGAAAAGAGAGGTTAACCCCTAGTGCCTCACAGAATACCCCGCAGCCAACCCCACCATCCCTTTTTGAGCCATCCGTGAAGAAGCTTAGGGCCTCATTGTCCATAACCGTTTCGTTCACCCAGTCCTCTCTGGTGGGAAACTCAGTTTGGAATTTAATCTCAACAGATGGCAAAGGGATAGCGTAGTCGGTAGCTTCCGGAATACCCCTGTTGCATAGGATAGATGAGTGCCCTGCATTATTACAGGTCCACATAGATATGGATTTGAGCCGAATGGCTGTGCAAGATGCAAGCTGCTCGACCGCAATATCCAAAGGAGTAAGATGAAAGTAATATGTGATATGTTTCTAAAAGGTATTTAACAAATTTAAAAACATTTTCAAAAAATTTTATATTAATAATCCAAAACTTTTGGAACCTCGAAACACTTAAACCAGATTTAAATAAATAAATGTACTGATTCGTTTTTTAAATCATCAGTAATTATTCAAACATTAGCTGACTATAGAAAAAAGTTAAGTCGATATTGAATATTACCCCAACACATTCACATTGTGTAAAAGTTTCAGAACGGTTTAGGAATAATTTCACACGTATTCTATATACTGTATTCAATATCAAACTTCATTCAAATTTAATTTTTAGCTCATGCTTGTTTTAGATTGGTTTTTCCAAACATAATTTCTATAAAGAGAGAGCTGTGCTTATATACCCGCTCGCAACTTAACTCGATTATTTTTCAAAGGCTGATCGAATCGACATAATTTGGCATGAAGTTTCGATAGCACTAGTCTTCAAACAAACTCGTTTGATTTAAAAAGAAACTCCAATAATCACTATTTAGTGGTGATGAAATGGATTGTATATATTTGTACATATGTATTTAGGTATATATAGTAATATATAGTATATATAGTATCGTATATATATAGTATCGTCAGCAAATATTTTATATTTTTATTTTGGGGTGTAGTAGTATTGTGTATAGCTTCATTCCATATACCACATTAACCTAATTATTTATCAAATCAAACAAATAAATTTTCACATTTTCCCAAAAACAACAAAAACTTTTCGATATAATAATAATTATTATTATTTTATGCAAACAGTAAGCATAAAATCATAAATATATACTACAACAAGAACATCATATAGAAAAAAGTGTAAAATAAACAAATAAATTTATCATTATTTTCCATTGGAAAATGAATTCGAGGAAAACTCATTGGTTTGGTGGTGCGGTGTTGTTGCGGCGTTTGTACATTGTTGTGTGATAAATAGAATCGAATAAATCTTTAGAATTTATTATAGACAAAAATACTTTTGGGACTCGCATAAGTATAAGGCACGAGATGGAGTATATTATATTTTACACAGGCCTATACATTGGCAATGAACAGGTTAATAATTATTAATTTCTCTTGAATCGAACCGAACACATTGGTGCATATATGTACATAAATACGTATATGTGTAGGAAACGGTTGTGTTTATTGTATGTGTCGCTCTGTGTATATGTGTCTCTCGCTCGGTCACTATATAATAATCTTCTGTATTTATAGTTTGGGAAAAAATATTTATAAATAATATGATTATGAATAATTTTATAATTTTTTTTTTATTTTCTCGGAAAAAATTTATGAAATTGAAAAATGTATAATGAAAATTAAAAATGTTAGAGTGTTATTGTTTATCGGTATAAAATTATTAATAATAATTATCGCAGTACATAATTTTAATTGATTCAAGTGTATTGGGAGATAAGTTTTACGCCCCTAATGATTAGTTTCATGCACGCAAATACTCCGGACTAAAGAACAAAATGTGATTAGTACTCGATTTCTGCGGTTCAAATTAATAGTGAATATAGCAAACATCTCCAATCGATTACATATACATGATGGTATATATGCTACACCATCCGGATAATAAGTGTGTGGAGGCGAAATTTTCATTTAATTTTCCTGTATATATAATACTTTACCTAAAATCATAGGATATATATGTAGATATAATATAGAACGCGAGAAAAAAAATGTGTTAACTGCTTTTTTATTTTACAATTGGAAACTTGAATGTGAAGATGGATAGAAAAACTAGGGAAAAAATACGAATCACGGAAAAATCTGTTAACAAAAAGGTTAACAAGAATTTAATTAGATGCAAGCTGAGTGTTTTTTAATTAAACGAATTATTTGAATTTTTTATGTATAAATACGTATAGAGGTAGAACATAGAGAAAATTTGTATTTGGAAAATTGGTTTTGTTATTTTTTGCTTCAATGTATGGTGACAATTTAAATTGGACAGCGTTGTCAATATTAATTATAAATATTACTAAATTTAAACAAGTTAGAAAGAAGCTTGAAACATATATTGATGCACTGCACATAAAACTGTACCACATTCTTTCAACCTTTTTTGAATTGGTATCTGCCACTATAGTAGTTAATGTTTGTTAAATAATGCAAACAATGAAAATGTCCTGCTGTTAAAATTCCCATTTACAACCCTAAATATACGTATATATGTCTCACCTATATATAAGATTCGATCAACCAGACAAAATACATAAAAAGGACAAAAATACAATATTTTGTCTATAATAAATTAGATTTTCGGAAAATGCAAAATATTCGTTTGGAAAATAGTTTCAGAAACAGACCCAATTCCCATGCCCCCTACTTCATCGACTTGTATTTTTTATTTTATTAAATTTTATGTGTGTTTGTACTCGGACAACCCACTGTGAACATATGCTTAATATCGTACCGAACCCCTTAAAAGTTTTGTTATCTGTGTATGCTACATAGAGTATGTACATATACTCGTATATAGTATTCCAATTTCACTTTCGTCGATCGATTAATGGAATCGAAATTAGTAATTTGACATAATATGGGAACAATGCGGAGAGACGACATATACACATGTTTGTGACTCACACTCATTTAGTCACGTGCAGCGCTTGCTTATCTGGGTAATTAAATTTTCTTCTAAATGATCGTGTGTGTGTGTGTGTGTGTGTGTGTGTGTGTGTGTGCCACAATATGCGGTTGGCGATTATCTATTTTGGCACATACATTTACAACAGAAAAAATTAATTTAAAGTTTTATTATTGTTTGCTATATTATGGATTGTTTGCTATATTATGGATGTATTTTCCATCCATTAATGATAATTGCACTTAAATTGCATCCAATATAATCCAACAACGGAAAAAAATGGAAATTTATCTGGACGTAATAAAAACACTTTGCAGCGAGCCAAATATAATAAATTTATCTGTGTTTTTAAGGTTAAGGAAGGGAGAGCAAATTTTAATTTGGTTAATGAAAATTTTGTATACAGGGTGGTGTTGTTTGTGTCGAATGTCGACTCGCAAGACTCGACAGGCGACATGGATTTCTTTTTAGTCCAAGATGATGACGATTTTTTTTTATGAAAATGGTGCCAAATAATTTTGTTTCACAATTTGAATGAGTTATATCCATCGATTTTTCACTGGTATTCGTGCTCCCCAGAGACACCAAGAGATCAGGCTCTCCCATAAACATTTTTTTGTGGTATTTTTCTAATGCCAATTTACTCAATGAGTAATAAACAATAAATTGTTTGATCCAGTTTCCTGCGTACTAAAAACATTACATGATAAATTACTGTAACACAATATTCCGTCACCAGCCAATAAAACAATAACTTTCTGCGGACAAGTAAATTATACTATAAAACATAAAAATCACGTTATCATAAATCATAAGACTACAGATATGTGTATAACAAAAAAAACTGCAGATTTTATTTTTTGCTTGAATAATGGTAAAAGCTTTGTCTTTAAAGTTTTCAAATTTCTTTGCCAAAAACCTCTTTAACTCAGTAAACAGTAATTACATTTAAAAATTAATTTTTTGTCTGAAAATGTTTAGTATTAAAAAGCATTTGCTAAAACAATAACCCCTTGGTTTTCCTAACCAATTTTTAGTTCCTACATGGTCATAAATAAATCCACTACATATAAAAGGGAGTTACAATAAACCATATTTCTATGTACATTTGTGTAGGCTGGTATATCCTACACTAATACATACACACTTAAAAAAAATCAAAAATCCCATTTAAACAAAACAAAACAACAACAACAGTAAAATCATTATGATGATCCTAACAAAAAAGCCCATTAAACAATAAGATGTACAAACAAAACAAAACAAAAAATATACAAAAAGCTTAAATAGCTCCTTCACCATGTCTTGTTGTTCGCTTCCACCCATTAAACATTAAATGCAGTTAAAATAGAATTAAAATAATAAAAACCCGTAAACTTTATTTACTTTTAATGGCAGTCAACAAATTCACAACGAAAAAAAGCTTTTTATTTTACTCTCGATACATTTTTTTTATTGTATATTGTGTGTGTGTGTGCTTTAAGTTTTCCTGTCTATTGTATATATATGGCATATTGGCATAGTATGCTGTGTGAGTCCATTGTTGTTGTTATTTAGTGTGTTGTTATCAATTTGAAAAGGTTGCTCTGTAAGAATGGATCGAACTATTTTTTTGTACTTTGATATTCTAGAAGTTTTTTTGTATGTATAGATAAAAATATTACAAGTTTGACGGTGATGTCAAAGTGAAGTTTAAATTACACAAGTATACAGTATTCTAATGATAATTTTTGCAACTTTGTAGATTTTATGTATGCATATAATAAATATACCTAAATAATATATTTACTTGTAAAGATGATATCCAGTTTTACACACAAACACTGAACTTATACACAAAAAAAAATTAATAAAAGCTCAAAAGTATATGAAAACTTTTAATTTAAAGTTTATTTAAAAAAAATAAAAAGGAGAGAAAAGTCTTACTTTGTTTATAAAAGTTGGTTAAGTAAATAAAATTTAAATAAAAAAAATCTTTTATTTAGAAAAGATATGATACGATAAATTGCTTATATTTTTGGTTTGGGCTTTTAATTTTTTTTTAGTTTTGTTGCTCGAGACATTTTTTTTGCCTACTGTCGTTTATAGTTTTTCTTTTGGATTTTTGCATTTATGTTTTATCAATTTTTGCTCTGAAATAAATTAATTAAGAAACTTTGAGTTTTGATTTTTGTTTTTGCTTAAAATAAGATTTGTTTCTTTTTTTTTATTATTTTTGAACCAGAATTTGTACATAATATTAAAAGATAATAACCGAAACTTTGAAAAATGCTAAAATGCTTTGCTTATTTATTTAAATTGAATTTGAGAATTTGCTGCTTTTTTTGTTGTGTGAGTTGGTTGTTATACCGAGATAGTTGAGGAGCCAATGATCATTAAAGTAACGTCATTTGATCAAGAAAATAATGTTTACTACTTAGATTCTGGCAAATATTTTCAGTGACGGAGATCACATAGTCCTTCTGGTTATCGAGAAAATTGATGTACCCACAGCTTAAAATGTATAGGAAAAGAAAATGTATATGAAAGTAATAATATATTTTAAATATGTGATGTGATGTTTTTCGGTGGCCGAAAAGGTTGTGGAAATACTTAACCAAGTGTTTATTTATAGCTTATACAACTAAACTTCTAGTTTCATTTTAATGTAGCACCTGAAATACACGGCTGCTTTCTACTTACTGCTTCCTCGCAGTGGTATCTCTTTAAAACCATCAAGTGAAACGTGTCCTGACATATTGATCTCCAAATTTACTCAAACAAAAGTGTCCTGTTCTAAAAACCTGAAAGTCTGTATATTTCTGAAAATCTGAGTAGTTTTTCGTCAGACTAGGCCTAGGCAGATTTGAACATTTTTCAGGTAATATTGCCGCTTATTAGAACCACACGACAAAAAAATCGGGGATTTCGATATACATAATATGTGTTTCAAGTACCTAGAGCTGAACATTTTTGACCCTTAGTAACTAAACTGAAATATTTAATCTTTCCAGGCAATTCTATTAAGCGATCATAACCGTTAAATGTTCAAGTTGCTCATATTTGCCGAAATATAAGCTTTCACGGACCTAAGATTGGCTATTTTTGACTATAAATAACAGAACTGAAATATATTGATTTTTTCGAATTTTTGTTATAGCAGTTCTAATTGGTCTGGCTGGACCTATAGTGTAACAGCAAATCTTCCAGATTTCGGATTCTTTTCTTATATTTTCTTAATCTTTTGGCTGGCAGTCTCAATGTTGTGGAAACTAAGAACTGTCCAACTATTTAGGGGATCTTTATGTCCATAAATATGGGGTAACATTCATTTTAATTTACTGAACGACGATTAGAAGATTTTGTACTTTAATTCGTATTAAGGAAATCACAGATCACAGTAGCGATATTTCACTTGAAGAAATTCAGTTAAGGTTTTTGCCATTTAGAAGAATTTTCACATTTAGCAAAAATCTATAAAAAAAAAAATTAACGAAAAGGACTAGGATTGACTTAAGCTTCATTTGAATTTGCTTCAAATATAATTTTATTATAATTTCTTTCAACTTATCGATTTAAAATAATAGTTAGATGTATTTTCATTTAGAAAATAATGAATTTTGTCTAAAACTGTGTGGTTCTATGTAACACCCATCACACTCCGCTTGATACACATGATTTCATTGATGCAAATGTTGTTTTCCTTTTTCCAATACAATGGGTATGCACTATATACAGTAGACGAGAATAACAGGAAAAAATGTTAAATCTTTCATTACAGTTCTGTTCAGTGTTTACCATTCGCAAATGTTGGGAAATAAAT
This sequence comes from Tipula unca, assembly GCA_951394425.1. Taxonomy (NCBI): domain Eukaryota; kingdom Metazoa; phylum Arthropoda; class Insecta; order Diptera; family Tipulidae; genus Tipula; species Tipula unca. Next base: position 1,084,603 of record OX596380.1, on the reverse strand, counting down.
TGGGAAAAGTTTTTTTTTATTTTATTTTTTATTTAATTTTCAATTTTTTGTTATTGGTGTGTAAGTAGAAAATCAAATACAGCTGCCAATATTTAGACAGTAAAGTAGTTTAGTTTTTATAGTTTGTTTTTAATTCATTATGAATTGAATTATGTGCACAGCAAAAAATGAGTAATTGTTTATATATGTACATACGAATGTACATGTTATGTATTTCGGGTCAGCGCAAAAATTTGGCAAAACTATTATAGATTTTGAATTAACTGGGTCGTGCAAAAAAAAAATGTGTTCATTTTTCACGTGACTATATGTATGTATGTGCTAAATAAATGACAGGGATTTTTATTTTTATAAATCCTTGTTGCCAACAATAAAATATGCATTTTACATCTACCAAAAAGGATTAATAAATGAATAATTTATTCCAAACATACTCACACTCGAAAAATACGAGGACGTAATGGATTTTTTTAGGGGGGGATGGGGGGTGTTAAGTGTAAATTATGATGCCGAGAATATTGGACAGTAATAATGACAAGGATTAAAATAAATTTTCCAAAAACGAAAATGGGATTAAATTTAAATTTCGTTTATTTTATTTTTCTAGAGAACTAAATACAAAATTGTTTTTTTGTCTGTTTCACTCTCAACACACAAAACAATATGATAAGGATTAAGTGAAAGTTAAAGGATTTAACAAAAAAAAATATTTAAAAGGAATAACAATAAGGGTAAATAAAGTGGCTATTATCCGTTCCATGGACCAAACTTGAACTTCATTATGCTTATAACAGTGGTTTTTAACCAGTGTTTCACTATTAAAAATAGAGTGTTTGTACCCTGCAGATGTCATACATCCATATACAGTTAGGTAAAAGGTTGAAAAATTCCGATTTTAAATCAAACATTCAACACCTCATTGTCAGCGCCAAATTCAATCCTTTTTGTTGAATGTACACTTTTAAATCATTTATGCGGTTAAAAATATACGTAAATCCTCTATTTATAAATACATATACTCAAGTAGCATAAATAAAAGCATATATGTATATGTATATACATAAGAAATCATAAACATTAATGTAGTCAAATGACCATATCATATCTCGTTAAAATGTATACACATATTCTTTAATAGCTTCGACCATCCTATCCCATTAAATTTCTGAGTATATTTCCATCTGAAATTTTATTTTTGCCTCAATAATCCTCTCATAAAATACACAAGTAGCAAAAAGAAAAGAAAAAAGGTTTTCCCATATCATATCCACCTTCCGCAAGGAAAATTTATCTATCCTTATACACTCGTATATACATAAATGTTAACTTTTCTCTACTTTATCCGTGTTATCTTCAATTTATATTTTATTTGTTAATAAAAATAACCATCTTGTTCTTTTCTTCATATATATTATTTACGTACACACACACACATATATATATATATATATATATATATATATATATATATATATATATATATATATATATATATATATAAATATATATATATATACATAATGATAATAGCACCATAGATATTATTAGTAATAAAAGTATAAAATTATATGTCTTAAATGCATGCAAATTTTTATTACCCCCCGCATCAAATAAGTACAACATATGCCACCGTACTAGTCCTCCGCACCTACATATTCATCAAATTCGTTCGTATCGAAATTTATTTGAATGGTTTTGCATGTAATTGAGATTTGGATTATGCGACACATAAAAAATAGAACAAGATTCATGGCGCTGTATATAAAAAGCTTATCTGCACGTTGTTTTGTTGTGCTTTTACAATTTTGTTTTAGTCCAGGTATACTGTTCCTATCTGCAGTACCGTAAGTTGGGATGGATTAGTTATTTACAAACATAAATCATCGTGGATGAATTTATTGTTTAAATATCTATCGATATGTATATATAAACAAAAAAGGGCAGTTTTTATTACAGGTAGTAGAGTTTGTAAATAATTCGTTTTAACCAACTATGCAATGTCGCATAAGAAAACCGAATAACATTCGAAAAAAAATTTTAAGCCTATGAACTATTTCAAGAAAATCCGAATATTGAATGAAAAATTCAAGTTGCTGGTGGAAACTTGGACACAGACAATAAGACGGATGGGCGAAATATATAATGAATATGATTGGTGAATATAATGTTTTTTGAAAGCGAAAATAACTTCCGAAAAAGAAGTATGTGGAGTTATCTCAGAATTCCATCTCAGAAAAATTAAAAATGTTCTTCAAGCAATACTATTCACATCCGATTTCAGGATTATAAAAATCATAACAAAATTTAATATGATTTTCTTAAAAATTTGTTAACAACGTATTAATTAACTGTAACTGAGTAATTGGCGCAATAAGCTCAGAAAGTCAGATGAATATGAGGCAATATATTAAATATGGATTTTAATTAATGGTTCTCGAGAGCCATGAATGCCGGTAAAAGTTTCTTGGACACCATACCAAGTCGAAAACACAATTGGACACCATACCAAGTCGAAAACATATGAAACTTTTTCTAGCACTCATGGTTCCCGAGAACCATTAGTTAGAATCCGAATTTAATATATGTAGCCATATGTAGCCGAATTTAATATATGTAGCCAATTACTTCTACGACAAGAATATATAAGCAAGAACGTTGATTGACAAATTTTTAAAATAATCATATAAAACTAGTTTAAATTTTTAAAATCCAGGGAAGGGATGAAAATTTAAAATTTTACTGGGATGGAATTTTGGGATAACTTCACAGACTTCCGAAAAAGAATGTAGGGAATACATGGGGACTGTTTTCGTACATGCAAATCAATGATGCTATAGAAAAACAACAAGTTCCTAAACCAACACTATATTTTTACCCAAACAGTGAATACATTAAAACATTTGAATTTATAATAGAGCGAATTTAATTCACTACCCTTGCTTGAGTCGCACGTATATACACATAACATAACACATCAAAATGAATCAATTTTATTCACATGAAATCCAATATCCCATTCGCGTCAATGTCATCATATTCCAACCCCCTTTTCATTTTTGTAAAACAAAACTCTAATACTTTAATTAAATTAAGCTAGGGGTGAAAATCAGTATCACACACACACGCAAAAAATAATCCAACCAATTCAACAGCCAGCTAACCAAAAACCAAAAAAAAATTTAAAAAAAACTTGAATGCAAATTTATTTTTTATCTACAAATCGGGAAAATATAAAATGAACGCAGAATGACAGGTGGATTGTGTCGTATTCGTTGTATACAAATAAAAAAAAAAGTTAAATCGTATCCACCTTTGCCCTCTTTTATTATTTCAAATTTAATTTTTATAAAACAAAACACAACAACAAGAATGCCGACGGACCAATTAAAAATTAACCCACAGTCATGAATAAAATTGACCAATCCACTAACAAAATGTAATCACGGGTCTCAATCATGATATAATATGTAATTGCGTTAAATTATTAAATATCGCGTTGTATGTATCCGCGTATATACGTTCTTTGTGTGATCCTATATTGCCATTGTTTTGTTGGGGGTTTGTCGAATATACACATGATACGTATATATACATATGTATATATATATATATATATATATATATATATATATATATATATATATATATATATATATATATATATATATATATATATATATATATATATATATATATATATATATATATATATATATATATATATATATATATATATATATACATACATATAGATATACGTATATATAGTTTTTGTGTTAGACGGACGAATGATGACTTAACAACCACCTTAATAATAGCATGTTGTATAGAAAGATCGGCCTCATAATGATATGGAATTAAAAATTATATTCGATTGTTCTAATCTTCGAGAGCGAGCATATTCAAGAGTGTAACACCTGCGTTGATAAAATTTTATTATGTCTTTAGATATTCATATTTGGAAGACCTTCCGGGCACTAGACTGTTAATGTCTTAATTTTCATGAAATTTATTTTATTCGAATTCGATACAGCATATACAATGATTATAATGTCTTCATCATATTTATAGATGTGTGGTATATATATACGAATAAATGGCGGAGTTATACATATACTTTAAACAGGATATACAGAATCGTTGTCTTCCAGCAATAATTTCAAAATTCAGCCAAATACTCTGAAGCGGAATTAATTCTTGTAAACTTATTTGTGTGTGAATAAATGTACAATTACGGCATGATAATTATGACACACATAATAATAATACGAATATGTATTTTTTAAATTTTGAAATGGTATTTTAAAAATTATATGAAATTTTCTTAAACATATAACGCCCAATTCTAGAGCGTATTCTTGAAAATTATAAAAAAATTAATATGTTAAATTTATTAAAATTTTAAAAATTTTAAAATTTGTAAATTTTCATTAAAATTTCAATAGTTCTGAAATTAGTTTTATTAAATTGTTGATTCACAATTTTCTTCAATTAGTTACATTATTTAAATTTATCAAAACTTCTCTACAATCCTGAGAAATGCACATATGTAAGTAAAGTACATTAAAAATTATAAACTAGGTTCCATCGTGATTACAGTTAGAATTCCTAAATTAGATGTAAGACTTAATTATTCAAGTTTTCAAAAATAGAATATAAAATTTCACAACAAGTACAAATTAAATTTTAGTAAATTTTAGTTAGACCATGGATGAATGCGTTATTGAGCCAGAAACCGTTATTGTAACAGAGATTACATAGAACGAAGGAAAAATAAAAAATAAAATGAAATGCATTTGATTTTTCACCAAAATGTCATTTTAAAAATTAGAAACTTCTGGCTTTTGTCTTAATAATGATTTAAGAAATAAAATATTTGTATAATTCAAAAATAGTACTTTTCAAACAAAAAATTGATTTCTTAAAAGAAACGAAAAATTGGTATTGATATTTTTTGCTTGAATCTCAAAATATTATTTCATAAATCTGAAATAAATTTTGTGGTCAAACATTGAAATACATTTATTTGAAAAGGAAAGTGTCATTTGAAATAAAATGTTAAATCTTATTTAAAAAAATTAAATTTTTAAATAGTCTGAATTTTAATACGCAAGTGTAGTATATCCAAATTAATTATAACCAACAAAATATACAAGAGTTTGACATATGAAATGTTTATGTTTTAGAGAAATCCGAAACTAAAAATGATAAAAAAGGTCATCAACTTGGTACAATGATCAATCCAAATGACCATAACCTATAGCGGTTGATTTTAATTGTGAAAATTTTTGTCTCATGCAAATTCTTATTTAAAATTCTAAAATTAAATATTTTACAAATATTAAAATCATAATAGGTAATTTTACAATTAAATCTAATTTGAAATTTTCGGAATCGGGACTGCCACTTGGCAAAACCAATCAGTTTTGCAGAATTTCTTTTTACATCCGTCGACATATAAAAGTAAAGCTGATCGAATTCCTTAAAAAATTACAAAAATTAATTTTATGACTTTTAGCCGAAAGCGTCATTGAACCAGAAACTGTTATTGTAACAGAGACTATGCAGAAAAGAGAAAGCAGGTAAAATAAAATGAAATGCGACTTGATTTTTCAGCAAAATGCCGCTTTTAAATTTAAAAAATATTTGTATAATTTAAAAGTAGTATTTTCTAAACCAAAAATTGATTTCTTGAATGAAACGAGAAATTGGTGTTTAAAGACTAGACATTTTTTGTTTTAAGAAGCCCAAAATATTATTTCAAAAATCTAAATTTAGTGCTCAAATATTAAAATACATGTATTTCAAAAGAAAACTGACATTTAAAATAAAATGTAAATTAAATAAATTAATTAAAATATTTTAAAAACTTTAACTTTTGCTTAAATAGTCTGTTTTTCTTTTAAATAGTAGTTTGGATTTTAATATACGCAAGTGTAGATAGTTATATAAGAAAACCCAGATCATCAAATTGGTATTTATGAATGTGAACAATACCAGAAAAATGTCGTGGAAAGGTCCACTGGGAGGTTTTTGACGTGTTCGAATACTCTTTTGATCGGTAGACATACAGAGTCGAATTAATATTAGGATCATCCGGCACAAAAAAATGAAGTAAATTTATAACACTCTCTATAGTGCAGATACTCCGCATACAGAGCCTATATAGGTTGAATTCTTTGTAATATTTGGAAACGAAAAAGGTTTTTGTATAATTTGGAAACGAAAAAGGAAATTGAAGGTTTGTATTCACATCATTTGCATTATGTCTACGATGATTCAAAAAGATCATCAAATAATTTATAAAACAACAACCGATTACATAATATGTACGCCCTAACTTGATGTGTGTCTGTGATTTCGTCACTTGTTTATGATATCTCTACAGCTATATTTACAAATACAATTGGGGACCCTTACATTTAATTATCTCTTCTAAATACTACATCAATAGTAAAGTATTTTATTACCAGTTCGTTTTTTCCATTTGTATGGAAAACTGCCTTTATCATACCTTTGGCAAAAACTAAAAACGTTGTTTTATAAATATACATCAAACTAATTCATTCCAGTCATATCTTGTCCAATTATATAGACGTGCTCTCTAGTGTTCTCCATGGTTGAATATCAAGATCTCCCTGGTTCAGCCTTTATCTGAATGACTTGGTCAATCTTATCCAATTTCGCAAGAGTCTGCACTTTCTATGCTTCATTAGATTTTCAGGCAGAAATTCGGATAACTATAAAAGCGAACGTTACTTTAGTTTTTGACATTTATAAATTTGAAAAACATTAAACTCGAAAAAAGACGAGTTTAATGCTTTTCAAAATTATAAATTGAAGATAAATAACTTTAAATCATATATATTTACAGCCAAATTTCGGAATTTAAAACGCTACATATTACAATCATCCATCTAGAACTGTATTTAATATTGCCACACGCCATTTCTCGTACACGCATAACGCGTACATATTCAACTTAATAAAATCATGATCATTCATAATAATTTATCAAAAACGAAAAGAAAATAAAAGTTTTTTTTGTATATACGTATGTACTCGTATGTAGCAACAACAGCGATAAGAAAAGCAGGAAAATAAGATTAAAATAAAATATCTATATATACTCGTACATTACATACGGCGAGATAAGATATGTAAAAATAAAAATTCCTTACAACACATAACACAAAAAAAAAAAAAATATAAAATCATCATCAATTTGCAATTTAACAAGAAGAATGGTGAATTTATTATGAAATATTAAAAAATTGGGATATGTACAGATATGTATGTATATATATGTTTCATTATCCTGTCGGAATAGACGCACGCATATAATTTAATCGGAGCTGAAGGAATTATATTCTTCTGGGCTATTCAAGCCTTATACTTTAAAATAATTTTAAAACGAAATACCCTTTTAATAAATTTACAATGTGATGGGACTGGGAATACCTTACACGTTTTCCATATATACGAGTATTGTATGTACCTACGTATATACCTTTGTGTATAACATAATCGGCTTACCTCACCTATATGCATGGTAATCCGCATGTTGAAACAAAAATAAAATTTCCATATTACACATTTCATATATGTCTATGTACATTCATATAATATGAAAACCAAGAAAATGTTTTTCCACCGCTCGTTTTTTCACTAAAAAAAATAAAAAATAAAAAACTTGAAAGGTAGAAAAAAAAATAAAACAACCATTTGAAAAAATATAAAAAGTGGTGATTTATCATTTTCCACGAACACATCCGCACTAAACAAAAAATTTCCATCATTTTCATTTCATTTCATTCGGAATAATTCTACTATTATGCGTGTTATCGTTTCCAATTTGAACGAGCACATAAAATCCGTTATTTATATGGAAATGTATATTATTTTCTTTATGTATGTGCATGTGTGTGTGTGCTGGCTTTTCACTCAGCCTCTCAAATGTTATATTTTTTTTAAATAAATAATAGAATTGTATTAGCAAAATATGGTTTGTGGTTCGATATGGATTCAGTACTTTCCTCAATTTTTCTAAATATGAAAATGATTTTTAAAATAACACCTCAATGGATGTTTGTTCATATACGATAATCTCAGCAAACCTTGTTCAAGTACAACTCTTGTTAATCAATTCTTCTTGAAATATATGCAAATGTCATTTAAACCATTTCTAAAGAATTTACATTCTAATTTTTTGTTCGAAATTAAATTGAATACAGAAAAAAAAGATTTGAATAAATTGAATTCCAGTTAAAAAAAAATTGTTAAAATATGATCATTTAATTAATAGTAAGCGCCGTTCTCTCGGTCTATCACTCATTTTATCTATCTCTCATTCGTTTTATGCCACTCTTTCCTTCTTTTTGTCGCTATTAGATAACCTTGGCTAAGAACGGTTTGAAGACTCAATGCTATTCCGCTACTTGGTGGATTCTACACATCTTTTAATAAGGAAGTTGGTGAGCTGTTTCTTTCTATTTATTTGCCTGAACATTGTTAACTCGGATGATGTTGCTGCCGAGCTCATTATGATTTGGGTTGCAACTCCAATCGCGATGTTCTGCATTAGGGTCTATCTCATGTGCACCTTTTATGGATATTGGCACAAATAGTATTTTCAGGCTCAATTACAGCGGGAGTTTTCTTATACTCAAAACCGTTTGCTCCTACTTTCCCAAGAGTTTAATTAGAATTGTCCGAAAATCCAGATACAGACGTAGAGTTGTTTTTATTCCAACAATTGGGAAGTTCGATTATAAAAACCGTAAATCATTTTGACTTATTAGTCTCAACCTCAACTTTTTTCTAAGCTATTAATTATCTCCCCACTAAGTAACATGCAACATGCTTATAGAGTTGGTAAATTCTGTAAAGTTCTCTCAATAAAGAGTTTTTTTGACGCACATGACGCGTGATTTCTGTAAAAGTTTTAACAACTTGCTGGTGACCCCACGCAGGTCTGCTCAGCAATCTGGTATCAGCTATGCAGATGATCTTATAGTTTACAGATCCCAGTTAACGCAACATGTTTTATTCATTAGGGAGGCATGGATTATTGAGAATGGTATTTTCATCAATCCGTCTAAGACTGATATAATAGGCTTTACTATACGTGTGGAAATAGTTTTGATTTACCCATATTCTACCACTTTTTGGGAGAACGATAATACCAGTTGAGACCACATCATATATAGCTTTAGTGTTATCTTATATTCTTATATATCCTGTGATCAATTGCACAAAGGTTAATAAAAACAAACTACATATAGTTATATTTATGAATATTTAATTTAATGTCTACACTGTACAGACTACACTAACTTTTAGATTTTGTTGTTTATAAAATTATTATTAATTAATCAAGTATGCGTATTGGTTAACAAATGTTATAGTAGCAAACCACATTATTATGTGGTTCGCCAGTCACCACAAATCAATTTACTAATTAATTTATTATATACAAATGTTACATGTTATTTTAGTTCAAAAGGAACTATATGCGGTCAGCCGATGACCGTTGAGACTACTGATTCATTATGTCTTGTTATAAATAATTTATTTTTCAAAAATTTTCGAAATGTCGATAAATAATATATGTAATAGTAATTGGTCCCAAGGCATTTATTTCCAGATTTTTAAATTTGGTTCCACTATAGTGCGTTTTCGTCACAAAACAGAATGTTCAATACATATTTTATTTAAACTAAAATCAAACTTGATGAAGTCGTTATATCTTTCATCAAACCAACATATCTTTCATCAAACCAACCAGGTTATGCCATTTTCGTTGTGATGGTGTCGTTCCGGTACAGGAATGTTATTAACCCCATCAGACATTTCGCCCCGCGGTCAGCAAACAGATATGAGAATCGCAGCTTTAATTTTATGACGGCCAACCATAGATGGATTGAGAAACTCTCTTAACAATATCTCCTTTCACCCAACTTAATCACATTCCTCTCTCAATAATATCGACAAGGGATTAACCACCATATGTACACTAACTAATCTGCAAGAAATAAAATTTTAGTGGTAGACAACAATATATCGAAATTGGCCAATTCAAATTTTTTTACATTTATCCTATCCGATAGTTGGTACCAAAATACTCATCCCAGACTTTTATAACATGTAAAATTTATTTGGCTCTATAGTAAATAAAACCTACTGGACAACCCGTTAAAAGTAAGGCTATATTCTCATAGCGATTGAGTTTGGTACCATTGTTGGACACCACTATACCAGCCTTGAAAATTTGTTGTTTGTTGGAATGATTGTTCCGTGAGCGCTGGCGATCGAATTTTATAGCGTTTAGTTAGTTAATATGTTTCCAATAGATGGCTCAATTCCAACTTTAGTAGTTATCTATTTGATTTTAATGTTCTTTGTAAAGTTGGATAACTTATCAACGCTTGTATATATAGAGGCCATTCCAACGATCAAAATATTATCAACGCTGGTTTGTTTATCAACGGAGTGGCTTGATAATTAAAACGGCTTGTTCAGAAGAATTTTTTTACTATAGACCAAAATGAATTTACGTGTTGAAAAAGTCTGGGATAATATAAATATAAGTAACCCTGAAATGAACCAACTCTATAAATTATATTTGTATCTTGAAAAGTCTGGAATGGATTTTTTTTACGCTTGTGTATTGTCAGAAGTATTTTTAAAAAATCCTGGGATAACTTCAAAGACCTTATTACTAATCAACATATGGTGTGCCATTGGAACGTTTGAATTCAGACTTGAGTGTTGATGAACTGAAGGATTTATTTGATATACATTTTTGAAAAAACATGTACCAAAATGGATTAAATTGCTATTGGTTCAGTTTATAAAATAAAAAAAAACTAAATTTTTTCATTTCCGACCGAAAATGGTTAACCTTATAATCATTTCAAATGACTTTCAGTCTCATAATTTCGCAAATTTAGTGCACAAATTCCACCTAATTACCGTTGGTAAATTATATCTGTCGCCATTTCACTTTACGATTCACCTATACATATCTAACATCAAATCAAATTAATTGCGATGACTTGCAATCAATATACAAAATACATATAATTTCGAAGTTTCAACGCTAAAAGCCTTTTTCTATTTAGTCTAATTGCAAAAAAATAAAAATAAAAATTTGTAGTGAAGAAAGGAAAATTACTTCCTGTCCCGCTTACCTCGTCCTTTACAAATACACAATTCGCTGTATATTATCGATTGTTGCAACAAAAAATTTGTGTTATCGATTTTCTAATTGGTCTAGCCTAGAAATAAAATAAAATTGTTAAAAACGAATATCGTTTTTATAATTAGTTGCAATTTAGTTTTATATCCGCTACATTAGAAGAGGTTGGTTGGTATATAACCAAAGTTAATTAATTTCTGAAAACACGCGCAGGTGAATTTTAAACACAAATATAATTGAGTCCTTTTTTTTATTAAGATTTATTGGTTCCTTAAAAATATAATAAATATTTTAAGGATATAATTATTTTTTATTATACAATATAGCAAACGGTTTATCGATACTCATAAAACAAAATTTACGAACAAATTACTTTACAACCTCAAAAGAAAAAACAAGTCAAACTCATAATCCTTGTAAATAATGTTGGGTCCTTTTGTAATATGTGTATGAACGTTAAAATTGAAGATCATCGTCATGGCAAAACAATATAATCGTATATTTAAAAAAAAGGATACAAGTTCAAAAGAATCCTTGTACGTACATAATTATAAAGATGCGGGTGGGCAATAATCATCGCACTATAATTTAATCATAATTCATCGAAATGAGCCTTTATATGATTTGTGACAGTCCAAAAGTCAAAATCGTCTGAAATACAAAAACAAAGTCATAAAAAAGGACAATAGAGTTGGTATATTACTATAAAAAGATATCGAATTTTATTATTTATGATGATTTCATTTTCGACCGAGACGCATGATGTATGTATGTGCGTAAGGGTTCCATATAGGCATTTTGTTAACATGTACAAAAAAAAACATGGTTTTGAATTTTTTGAATATTTCGTTCGATATTTAAATATTTGTATGCGGATCGACAAATCTGTATGTAATATACATATGTATATGGAATTATTTATGGTATGCGATGAAATTTGATTTATTTATTCGTTTACTATATTGTTGTTGTTTCCACATACATATGTATATATAAGTAAGTATATTGTATTATTTATGTGGTTCACGGTTGGTCTTCAAGTTAATCAAAAAAAAAATATTATTTTTGTGTTCAAGTAATTTGTATACGCTAAGCTGAGTACATTGTTCGTGTGTATTTATGTAAAATAGCGTTTTAATAGAGTTTTGATCAATTAGATTTGTTTCAATTATTAAAGAATAATTATGTTTATGAGAACTTTGGTAATTCTATTGTTGAGTTGATTGGCGCTAATTGGCTTGCTTGACCAATTACAAAATAATTTAAATTAAATTGCTGGTTATTGGGCTGAAGCTTCTCAACAGACGAGGTTCGCCATTCATAAAACTACGATACCAAATGTTAGGTTCGCCAAGCACTCACATAGTAACGCATACTAAAAATTAGCTCGCTTCAGTACTAGTAAATTTCCCGTGCGTGTTTTATTATGTGAGCTCTGGTGCAAGAACTCAGACAATTGAATGTTTTACTATGTAGTAACTCTCATGGAAAATTTTTCTTCTAACATTAAACAAAAACATAAATTATTGCAGATTTAAATTAATTTATGCGGTTTGTTCCTTGAAGCTAGTGAAGTTATATCGAAAATGGTCGTTTTGTATTACCGGAAACGACTTGGAAAAGACGCAATTCGGGTTTCATGAAAGGATAAAAGAATAGTTGTTCCGATTGAAGTGTTGAAGAATTCCGATTGACCCATAAGAAACAGGTTTACAGACCAATTAGATCAAAGAAATAGAGAAATAAACAAAAGGATCATATATGTAGAACTTAGAGAGTGTTCAAATATGGAGAATTTGTATTGGAACTGAAAGAGAATTAAAAAAAATAAAATAAAAAAAGGTTCAGTTGACCGAAGTGTAAAATAATTTCAATATACAAATTTAAAAAAAATTGTAATACTCGTATGCCGGCAGTGCTGCCAGGGATTTAGGGAAAATTCCCTAGTTATAATCAAAAAAATGAGTTTAGACCAAAAAGGATAGATTGTTAATATTTTAATGTAGGCATTTTTTTGTATCGACCATACTCGATCATGAAATAAAATGAATTTTATATCAATTTCGATTCAAACTGCTTATTGGTATTTCTCGTTTTTCTGTTTTCAGGGTTTTGTTCTGTGACACTTTCAATTCAAATAATCAACCATTTCTTTTGTTATTGCGTTTTGTGATTTGTAAATGTGAATGTGCAAAACATACTCTAATTGTGACCAATTTATTATTAACATTTTACTCATTGAAAGGAGTAATTCGAGTATGGATTCATCATCGTCGTTTTACGATTCCCAGGAGGAACGATAAAAATACACATTTATCCAAAAGAGCTCGAGAAATTATGCCTATATTAGACCTATATAGTGGTAAATCGAACTTACAAAATATTCAAAACATACAAATCGAGTGACATAGCTGTAGATAATTTTGAAGTTAGGCCCAGCTTGTTATAGATCATCTGTAACCTTTACTGAAACATATTACACCGGATTCCGACATTATAAAAAAGGCGAAATTGGGGCGTACTAAATGCGTCGGGATTATAAAAAATGTTTAGACTACGCAGAAACAAACAAATTGGTCGGAATATTACAAAAGATACTGTGTTCTTTTTTTTTTTATTTATTTATTTATATTAAAGAAATCGATTTAGTACATTACAAGTATGATTTCATATGCAAAAAATAATCAATTCAGTATTGATTATTACACACAAGATTAAAAAAATTAAATTTTACAATTTTAAAAATTAAAAGTTAAGTACTTCAGATTAGAAGATGTCAAAAAAATTAGATTGAGAAAGTATATGTTTTACAAAGAATAAACTGAAAAGATGTTACCAGATAATTTCTGATAAATTAAGTTTTAAAATTTTAAAAATAGTTCTTCAAGTTCCTTTTGAAGCAGTCCTTTATGAGATGAAAATCAAAGTTTTCTTCAGCGATGTTGAATGATTTTGCCAGTCTGTTGATTGGACAATTTTCACCATAGTTAGTTGAATGGCGTACCATCTCCAAAAACCGATGGTTTCGCAGCGATTTGATTGGAACATGGATAGCTGTATTTTCCAATATGTAGGGAGAATCAATAAAACCAAGCAGGATGTTACCGATGAAAGCTGAGTCTAAAAATAAGCGTCTATTTTCCAGAGTGCAAATTTTATACTCTAAACATCTTGTCGTGTATGGTGGAAGGCGGGCTATATTCTCATGAAACGGTAAGCTATGGTCATAGTCCCAGTCAGTTTTCTTTAAAATGAAGATCATAAATATCTTTTGAATGCTTTCAATCCTTTTGATGGGGTTAGCATAATACGGGCTTCAAATTACTGATGCGTATTCAACTTGCGATCTTATATACGCAAAATAAAGTGAAAATAAAGTTGACAAATTTGTAAATTCACCAGTCTAACGCTTAACAAAACCAAACATAGAATTTGCTTTAGCAATGCATTTGTCAATGTGGTTGTTAAAACTCATATTTTCAGCGAATGTGACAGCGAATGTTCTGTAATGATTGCTGAAAGCACAGATATAGGTACAAAGAAATTTATGTGCACGTTGGTGTTATACATATATAATAGGATTCTCTAAATATAATGAGCCATAGATTAACAAACTATGAGATAATTATCAAAATTTGCAAATATAAAACTATACACAGCTTCGATTATAATATCAAACAGCGGGTAAAATCCGATAATTACTAAACCATCGTTAACCATTTCACCCGTCCCTATTAATAAATCGATGCCACAATAATACGAACAAAAAAAATATTATCCCTTTTATTTTTCACCGTAAATTAACATCCACAAAATATTCTGTACTCTGTATCTATTTATCTAAGCTAATAGCTAATCCTTTAATCCTATTTCTGTTCGAAAAAAAAAACGAAAAGTAAATAAAAATTGGAAATAAATTCCTCATAATAAATCAAAAATCTGTCTGTCTGTGCTTCTATTTATTCAGGATATATATAAAAAAAAAAATAAAAAATCAGGAACAAAAAAACCGATAAAACCCTCACAGTTTTTTCTACCCTATATACATCACGTCCCATCAAACACCATTCCGATATTATATATTAAATCTATAAATAATAAATAGTATTTGTTTATTTAGATTTTATTTTGCAATAATAATATAGACAGATATTTGTCTATCTATTTAAAATAATGGTCTAGGGCGATCGGGATCGGATCGGTCGTTCCGCACTCTATATATACATAGATACACACACAAATTGTTTATTATTTTAGATCAACTCATTATTTATTTCAATATATGTACATCACCTATATTGTTATGGATTTAAGGGATGAAAATCCCTCCCCACCTATATGTATATATGGTGATAATTTTCGCATGTACATCATCATTATAAAACAAAATCATTAAACCGAACTAAATAAAATTTAATTTTAATTTTATATATACGATGATGAGATGAACCGAACAAATGTGATGCCATGTCACATCCATTATATAGAACTGTCTACTGTTTTTGGTAAATTGAAATTGGATAGAAAACAAAATTATTTTAATTGATTGATTACAAATTCATTTATGTATCCACATAGCATATACAGACACTATCTGGAATTAAACAATAAGATTATTATCATTCGCTGCACACATATATACATCATCATAACCGCACAAGACGAGCAGCAAGAAGACATTCACAACAACAACAAAAATAGAATGGAAAATCATGAAAATATCCATAAAATAGAATTAAACATCAAATTCATCTAGAATCTGTCACACACATATATCTCTATCTTTCTTACATGTATATTTATATACATATATGTACATATACATACCTATAATGTTGAGTTGTGTTGCTTTGTTCATGTTGCTGCTGCTTTGACTTCTTATCGTAAACGTACAATAATACTCGTATATGTACGAGTACATAAACTTTCGCTCTACTCGTATACGATAATAACAACAACAAATGTTTGAATTTATTTTTTGATCTGCAACAGAGAACAACAATAGAATAAATATGAATATACTATAGTCCTGTTTAAACTAATATACGCGGGCTGAATTTGAAACAAACACCTAGCATAGCAAACCAATTTGTCCAATTTCATTTTTACAAAATCTAATATAGGACGCACTACAAAAATAATAATATCAAAATGACGAACGGGTTTAATAAGGACGTACTGGTAAGCCAAGTGTGTTTCTTGCTTAAGCCTGGAAATCGCAGAATTATTTTAGAATATCTACATTCCATTTGTAATTTGTTTTTAAGAACAAATAGTTCAGTTCACAGGGAATCTAACCCCGCAGATTTAAAGATTTAATGAAACAAGTCAAAAGTTAAAGAGTCTGGATTAGAAAACATTCCCATGTAAAGAACTTATTAGAGATGGAGGCTACGGTAGTGGACAATGGTCATCTGATCATTACAATTTTAACATATGAAGATTTCCGAACAATAAATTTCATTTTTAAAGGAGTTTTGAGGAATAATTTAAACAAGTTCAATGGTTATAATTCTGGAACCAGGTATCGTACAATGAACCGAAATGAATGTGAAAATTAAATCAAACCATTGGGAACGGTTATCTTCCGGATTAAAGAAATGAATATTTACTTCAAAATCAAGGATAAAGGTCATGGGATCTGTACACAAAAAAATGGGAAAGGCTGAAAACATTTGAGATGTGGTGACTACTAATCCTTCGCAGAAGTAAATGGGTGGGAAGAAAGATGTTATTATTACTATAAGTGATGAAAATAATCAAGAAAAATACCTCTCGTGGCTTACAGTTAAAAATGATTCAATTTCAAATACTGGGCCTCTTTCAAATAAACGAACTTCAAACTGTATGTGTCGAATATCAGGATTGGTTAAAACGAGCGGTTTAAACAAAAATCGTCTGTTATAGATACGGAATTCTTGGTATAATAACACTGTACGATCGTATTTCGTTTATGGTAATTTCAACGATAATATGAATCTTGATCTTTTTGATGGTACAGGTGGAGTTATCTAGAATTAAACTAATGAAACACTCTGGTTGAAAATGAATTACGATTTCAACAGGACGAACCACGTTTCCTTTTTTTATTGTCCGTTTGAAAATTTCTACACGTTTTCCAGGCAAATAAATTGAACGGAATACGCGTATGGAATGACCTACCAGATCTCCTGATTTTAATATATTTGATGATTTTTTTTCTGAGAACCCGTTCATTAATATCACCCGGACACACGATCATCCGATTTTAAGAAAAATCAGTTTGAATCAATCAGTTTGAAAATGTATATATGGTGAAAAATACTTTAACTCACAAATTCGTGGAAGTCATATCATAATTTTATGTTTTTTCTTTTTTTAATTGCTTAGTACTTGGCTAAAGAAAATTTTTTATGAAAGACGATTTTTATGTTATTGTGGTAGCCACATAAGATACAGAGTGCCATATACTCGAACATGGTAACGTATTTCTGACTGTCAAATAAAAATTAATTTTCAGATAATTTTTAGGTAAAAGTGTGCCAATTAAGTTAAAAATAGAAAAATCATATCATCTTTAAATTTTTACATCTAAAAACTCAAATGAAATTCTTGTTTTTCAATTTTCTATCAATGTGAATAAATTTAATTGTTTGTATTTTTATTTTTTGTAGACCATTTAATATTCTTACATATAGCAAAAACTCAGATCCCCCTTAGTTTTTGTTTTCTTGGAAAACTAATTTAGCTCGATCGGGTCAGTCTTTTCATACAGAGGTAGTAATAATTTTGAAAAAATTTAAATTTCTTGATAGTTCTGATTTTTGAAAGTTTTAGTGACCTTTCCAAGCACTCGCATATTAAAATTAACAGAAAATGTCTTGCATCAGTGCTAGACAACTGCTCGTGTGTCTTGCTATAGGAATGCTTGGCACGGTCGAATAAAATTTTGTATTTGGTGTAATAAGTTATTAATGGGAACCATATTCACTGGTGCAAACCATATTCCAACGTTACTATGGAGAATTTTTGAACTTAACCGATTGAACAGATCTTTGGTACATTTGGGCTGATTTATGGCCATTTTGTGCAGGATTTTTAGAAAAGCTCTGCCTGCGCGAGATATGATATAGGGCACATGAAATGTATGAAAATTTGTTAGACTACATTCCATTGAGAACGACAGGGTGCTCCAAAAATGATATGGAGGTAACAAATCTCACAAATTGACCTGATTTTTAATCATTTAAACTCGATATTTTAAAGGGATGTTCTTTATGTGCCAAAATCAAATATTTGAGTTTCGACAAGTACCTACATTTATCGCGGCGTTCATTTACATCTCAAAGAGGAGGACATTTTTTTTTAAATAATTCTGCTACACAGAATAATCCAGCGTTTTTTATCAGTTGTATCAAGCTGCCCCGAAAACCAAACAAGGATTAAGAAGAGCTGATATACAAAAAGGTACATACATATCTTTGGGATAGTCACCTTCATTTCAACGGCACGAACATCCTCAAAAATCATACACCCCTATATGTACATATTTATCAGGAAATGACAAATTATTGTGGTTTTGTATTTATTTATAAATGAAAATTGTGTACACTATACAATATATAATGTTGCTCCAGCATCTTCGTTACATACAGTCGGAATCAAAATGTTTTATCTATTTTATATAACAATAATATAGAAAGAATAAAGAAGTCGAAAAAGAAGTGCACAGTGGATACGACCGAACATTTCCATTTTCATTTTCCATTTTTTTTTATTCTAACAGACATATTCTCTTCAAGGTATACAATACTCGGCTACATATACGTACTATGAAAGATAAAAATATCATTTGTATTATTTTGCTGGGATGTCATGTCATGTGTGACAAGGTAAATTTTCATTTTCATTTTCGTTTCAGATCACAACGTGTGTGTGTGTGAGTATTGTATTTATATATCGCCTTGTGTTTGGGGTTTTCTTCTCAATTTGAATATATATTTAAATTTTATTTGGGAAATATACATAATGGGAAAATGTTTAAGAATATTATGAAAAATATTGTGTAGAAGATAAATTGTTACATTTGTATATTAGTAGTTAAGACTTGTATTCTGTTCTGTTGTGTGATGTCAAAACGAAGTCAATATATTTTTGTGTACATAAATAGGGGTTGGTACAGTATAAATATATATATATATGTATATATGTACGTTTTTGTTAGGTATTTAGTTTATTATGAAATGTGATTTGTCAGGTTTAATTTGAATGGCAAATGTGTGATTTTTGCGAATTTATAATGATCTGAGATCATTGATCTCTCCTTTGAGATCTGCTCTAAACATAAGTATACCGCGAATTTTGTATTGACTTTGTTAAATGGCTGCAAAATCTAATTTAAGTATATAGCTGTCACAGCTTTCCATAATAAAAGTTCCTCTTAGAATCTATATACCCATCATATCCAGTTCCTATACTTCTAACTACCGTTTCCAATTCATTAGGCTGAACCACCCCAAGTGTTAATATATAATGATTGAACCGGAACAAACCAAATTTTGCGATTTAATCTCAGGTGTCAGAATAAAACGTAATGTAATAATTTACTGCTCTAAAATGTACTACTTCAACGCCACCACATACATTTATTCAATAGTATAACAACAAGAAAGTATGAATGTTTTAATAAGGAAACATATGAAGATTGCAACTAGGTTTACTATAGTTGAATGAAAGAAATTCTGCATAAAGTTGCATTGGGAATGCAAGTAGAACTTGCAGAATTATTGGAAGTGACTCAACAAGCTATCGCCACTCGGTTGCATGCACTTGGAATGGTTCAAACGCAAGAACTGGGGTCTCATATGAATTAAACCCAGAGACGTTGAACGACACTTTTTCACTTACGAACTGCTGCTTGAACGGCAATAACGGAAAGGTATTTTGTGTCGAATCATTATACGGGTGATGAAAATTGAATCATAAGGAAGAGTTCATAGGGTATGCCCAGACATGAATCGATAGCAAAACCGATAAACCGTGTTTCAAAGCTAATGATCTGTGTTTTGTGAGATCAGCTGGGTTTTATTTATTATCGACTGTTTAAACCTAACGAAACCATTACTGGGGAACGTTACTCAAAGAAATGCGTATGGGCTGAGCATTAAAGGATAAATGGTCGCAATATGTCGGAAAGAATGATAAGGTAATTCTTCATCAGGACAACACTCGACCTCATGTTGCGAGACCAGTTAAAAATTACTTGGAAATGCTGAAATTATAGGGAGTCCTATTCCACACGCCGTACTCTCCAGACATTCAACTGATTATCACTTGAGGTCACTAATAAATGGGTCGATTCGCGGGTTTCTTCGATACAAGAGGAGTTTTTCTGCCGTGGCGTCCGTATGCTGCCTGAAAGATGGCAATTACTTTGAATAATTTATCTGTAAGTATTATTTCGTAATAAAGCCTCAAACTATAGAAAAAATGATGGAAAATTATTTGTACTCCCAATAATTTCATGGACCTCCATTAAAACTATGAAAAGATAATTTAAATATTAAGGGAGCATTTACATTTATCGAAACTAAATAATGGTAAGCGAAATTAAATATTGGCCATTTACTGGTGTCAGGTGCTCCTTATAAAAAAACCTATATCAACAACCAGACGCTCGTACGATATGGGCAGTTTTCTCGCTGTTCGATAGTTCTCTCATATTGCTTTTAATATCACTAACTCCTTGTAATTTTAAACAAAAATTCTTCAAAAAAAACTTCTCCGCGATTTCAATCATATAAATTAATCGTATTGTGATAAATATATTCAATATTCTAGCTTTGATTCGCTAATTCTGAAACCTGTTCTATAGTTTAGACCGAATCAAATCTAATGGACTACATATTTACAAATCAACTCGATCTGTGGATTTAAATAAGGAATAGAACATTTTGTTGAAATTTTGATTATTATGAAATAATTAAATAACAAATATTATTTGCTATGAAACAAACGAAAATATGTAATCGGGTAGTCCAGGTAACCGTGGTTATTCGGCTTAATAGCTACCCGATACCCTAGAGGTCTCCTACTTGAAACATAGTTTAACTTATACATCTTTTCGGAAACCTTATATAGTCCATGTATCGTTACTGTTTGAAGAGTTTCTTTGACTTACCACTCAATAGATAAAGATGTATATAGTTTCCTCTAATTTGTTAACCTTTATCTAACCGAAATCTATGTACGCATATCAAAGACCATCATAACAAATCGCATCACGCAGACCATGTCAAAATTCTCATTAAACTTACAAATTATCTCAACGGCCTGCATGACTCCAAAAACCATTATCTATCTACCTATATACCTAGCAATATTGGTATCCTTAACATTGTTTTCACCAGGTGTAATCACGTCATGCAAATTACAAAATATGTCAGGTTATAAGAACCCCTTGATTAAGGTATATACATATGTATATATACTCATATATGAAACAGCGATCTTCTTAGGTCAGAACCCACATATATTAAAACAACATCGATTCTTATCAGCATCAACATAATTATGAAATTATGTCGAAAATAATTTCTATAAATACATAATATATGTATGCGCATATGTACATATGTATAGTCTTGTTGGAAACATGAAAATTTAATTTATTACAATGATGTGTCACTGTTGGAGATTTTCTATTCACTGGATTATAATGTTGCCACTATCAGGAGTGATATAAGGATTTTTTTCGTCATATTTTTTTTTATGTACGACAATATAAACGCACTAGGAGGGAGGTTATGTTATTATTATATGGGTTAGCCTGAATCCAAGATATTTTGTTTTATGACTTTTTGGAAATTCTTTTTTTTTATTATGTTGTTAGTTTGTGTTTTGTGTGTCAAATTAGATTTTATACGGTATACGTTAAAAAGGATTGTGTGTCCGCATAATGGGTTAATCTACTGGCAAGGGCATATACAAGTACTTTAAAAAAAAAAATCGATACAATTTTCCAATTCAAATATCGCTATAAAAAGTTTTGGTATGCACGAGTATGGCGAACCAAAAAAAAATCTTGAAAAATCAATGAAAATCCATTTTCCACACAAATGATAACGAATATTATCATTAGTTTGAATATTTTATGCAAAACACATGTCAAATGATTATAATGGGATCTCTCGAACAAATATAACAACGTTCCGTTTCATGTTCGTTATAACTATATATACACATATCTACATACTATATAGATGCCACCCATTTGGTATAATTTTGTATTGTTTTCGTATCATTATATGTGTATCGTGTATGCGGGAGCATCAGTTCGATAGGCGGGCGGGGGTATATAGTACATTGATGATATGATGAAATATAATTTGGGTGCTGTTTACGCTCGCACTTGAATACGAGGAAGAGATTTAATGATACCAACTCGTAATACCCCCCAAAAATTAACAAACAAAAAAAACAAAAACGGTAACGATTTAATATTAGGCTGATGTAATCGGTTGTTGTTGGCGCGATGCTTGTCGTCAATTTTCATGTACAAAACTGAATCTCATTTTAATTTGACGATTATGTCATTTTGTATTTTGTTATATGTACGTATGTCGTAGCGTATTAATCGCGGAATGATTATGATTGATTTAAGCTGTTTTGTTGTATTTTTATTGCTGTGCCACAACACGTTAATAAAAAAAATTATCTATTATTTTGAAAGCTGATTAGATAGACCTTAAGAACACACAAAAATGGTGCCTTCCCTATATAAAACTCTCATTACATTGGTCGGTCATAAATCTAACAAATTTATGATTACGGGTAGTAAATATGTTGCTCGTACTCAAATCACGTATAACCATTTGGATATATGTGCTAGAATATTAGGTTGGGAGAACAATTATTTTATATTTTGAAATATTTTTAATGATTTTGTTTTATTTATAATTTACTATTGTTGTATACTGCAATGTCGATCAACAATAAATATATATAAACATATAACAATAAATTAAACGAGATCAAAGTTAGATTCCGAGTTGTGGCCTGTTCCTGATGTGCATATATTTTATATTAGTGAAAGATGCTTAGAACTTCGATGAACAAAATTATCCTTTTTATTACATTACCTGTAACAACATCAACTGATCTTATGAAACCCCGGCTGTATAGAATTCAATCACCGGTTCATTCAGTTTATTCCCGTTAAACATTTCTTCCGTGAGTTAGCTAGTTCAACAAAAATTTGGTATCGTGAATTTTTTATAGTTATTTAGTAACTATATTAAATGGAATTCTATAAAAAAATATAATTTCGATACCAACTTTTAGTGGCTTTTGACAATAAAATGCAACTAAAATAATAGCACAGATAACAACAACAGACAATTTTTCGTTAGTTTTACCATTGGAGTGACGAAAAGTTGTTATCGAAAAAATGTTCATATTTTTTTTTATTCCGTCTACTCAGGTGAGCATGGCATTCATCAATTCGTAAAATTGAACTACTATAGTAGCATCTTACACCAAAACAACAGTAAATCTTCATAATGATTGCATTTAATCTAATAATCTGGCATGAATAACCAAGATTCATTATAACAAAAAAAAAATCCTTAAATTCATCTCATCTCCCTCAATAATGATACATACAGGATAATAAAAAACGAAAATGTTATTTTATTACCCAAAACATTTTGGAAACCTATATATGTACATACATACATATAATATAATGCTCGTAGTCCGCATCAGACACACACAAAAAATGTGATTCCAATAATAACAGCAATAAAAATATATTTGAGTTCTTAAGAAATCCTTTTTTTCGTATCCTTTTTGTTTTACTTTTTAAGGGCTATCATCAATTTTCTGTATCAATGGACATTAGATGATAGGACAACATGGAATCATAAAAAAAAAATAAAAATAAAAAAAGTAAAGTCATCGATCATAAATTATTTTTTTTTGGTGTCCTTTTACATGCGAGGATATATAATGTATATGTACAAAAACACTGGTAACTTTCAAATTATGGTTTTGTAATCATAGTCATAGATATGGAAAAGTTATGTCGTAATTTTTTATTATTTTATATGAGGAAGGAGGATATATGTATATATTCAATGTCGTCCTTGTTCTGCTTTTAAATGTCCAAAAAATTATTTATGAGAATAAATCGAGATTTTATGAATATTTATGAGCTACATATTTTTTCTAGACGATTTATAGTGAACTATATCGTCCGATAGATAAGATAAAGGGCACATAATCGAAATGGTATATTTATTTTAAGCACGAACAAAGCTCCGGGCTAGTAAATAAATAAAACTGATCTTTAAATCTTTTTAGGATTTATTGGTTTAGAACAGAACTTTCCAAGATGTATTAGTACCATCCATTAAGAATATTTTTGCCACTGATCTATTCACGCCGTATTTTAGTACCGAATTCAAATGGCCATAAGCCATATGTCTCACAGTCTGTATACATAGTGGCCAGTTTTATTTTGCTAATTCAATTATTTCTAAATATTTAATATAAAATCGTAGATACATATTTAAAAATCGTCCGTTTAGATGGTCAAAATTGCTAGCCCAAAATTCTATAATCCGTAATTGACAACTAGTGATAAATTTTGGAGCATTTATTGTAATGTTTTGGAGCATGTTTAGAAATAATTGAATTATCAAACCTGGCCCAACTTGATTTTTTTTGATGACTAAGTTATTTCTAAACATTTAATATAAAATTGTATATTTTTTTAAGTCATCCGTTCAAATTGTACGAATTTTTAGCCCATAAATCTTAAATTCGTAATTGTGATCCTAGTACAATGATTCGCATCTCTAAAGAGAAGTTTACAAATAGTTGGCCAGGTGTCATTTTGATGGTTCAATTATTTATTTTTAAAATCGTCTGAAAAATCGTTTAGTCATAGCTCAATAATACTTTCCTGGTACATTTTAGTTTAACTACATACATGTACCTTTTCAAATTCTTTCTTGTATTCAGTGAAAGATAACATTATAGTTCCATGCAAAAACTATCAACATATAGAGATATATATAAGATAAAACTTATCTTATTTTCATAAGTTTTCCTCCGCGTATTATTAAATGTATAAGCATGCAAAGACACAAGAATCTTTTGTTTTCGGATTCGCGTCGTCTTTATATAATATGCGAGAATATTTTTAATTCAAAAATATACTATCCATCACAAAAATAAAAACTTTAATTTTTGTGAGCTTTTTTATACAATTTCGCATTCACATTTTCCGAAGCGAAAACAAAACAAAAAACTCTAACAAACTTTTAAGCACACAGCCATAGGAGATAAAAGCTCAGTATATTTTAATAATCAAACGGCGGTTATATTTTTTTGTTTTTATTTTTTGCTATTTTTGGTTTTAATTTCATTCAAAAAAGTTTTATTTTCACAAAACATAGAGTTGCTGCAAATACAGCAGGAAAACCCCAAAGTTTTCCGTAACATATAAGGTTTTGGACATAATTATTTATGAGATTTTTCCTTTTATATTTATGTAAACGTATGTATTTTCTAGTGATGTGGTTGATACAAGGAAATAATTTTGAATGAGGTAAATAGACAGCTGTTCCTTGGTCAAGCCCACAAAATCCTATTAATATACAGGAAGTATATTCCCACAAAATGACCGAATACATCGAAACTATTTTGTATTAACTCATATTCAACAATTTCGTACATAATAAAAGGATCGTTTTAATTTGCGTTAATAAAAATGTCAATCGTCATCATCCATCCCCTTTCATCCCGAAATATTAATAATAAAATAAAATTCCACTAAAGAAATATTACTTTCAATTAAATACAAAATCGACACAACAATGAAATAGCACACCCGGACCTATGTACGTTACAAAATATTACAACTTATATACAACATTTTGTCACCCAGCAATCAATTTCGAAACAATTCAATTTTCCCGAAAACATATCAATCATATTTCAATTGGATTTGATTTTTGGTTTTTTTTTTTGTATATGTATGTATGCGTATGCATCATGTTCATGTTGGGTGGAGACGAAAATTTCTTCGTCAATATTTTTAGTTTTAGTGAATATCACAAAAATCCGTCAAACATTTTTGTCGGATGGAATATTATCCAAACGTCGAGCAATACGACTAACAAAAAAAAATTGCCATATACCAAATATACATATATACATATATGTACATATATGTACAAATAAAACATAGACAATGGTCGTTTCAATAACATAATGACAACTACTGAACAACCAACATAAAAAATTATGATTTGTTGAATAAATGTAGTTTTTATATGCGGTGCTTGTTGTTGTTGTAATGTACATGGTTTGTTTTGGATGCTATAGAATTATGTGGTTTTTCTTTTTTTGGTTGTTGTTTTTGTTGAAATGAAATGCTTTTGTCATCAAAACTAAAATTAATTTTTTGAATATTGCAAAGATTAAAATATTTGTTTCGTAAAATGATTCAAATTGGTACAGTGTGATTGCGAACAAAATATTTGTATTACACATACACTCTAAATAGTTTTTGATGTAAAATTACGTCAATAATCGGTGGTATTCTATTGCCATCAATTATAATGGTAAAATTACGTTTAGAGTGTAATTAGGAATATTTACGAAATTTAGTGTAAAACAATTTACATAAATAAGAGTAAATATGTTTTAAAAAATTACGACCAGAGCTTTAGTTTTTTAAACTTGGTGGGTTAAATTTAAACAGATATTCGTAAAATTACTTTTAAAATTACATTTAAATTAAATTACATTAGAGATTTACATTTTTTACGACAATTGACTTAATCTACACGTGTAACCTTCAGATGACCGGTTAATCGAAATTTTATTCGCTGTGCTAAATTAAAAACATAGATTTTATTTTTTATTTACTTAAATTTACTTCTAATAAATTTTATTAACTTAAAATACATTCATATTTCACATAATTATACAATTTGGTACCTAAGTTTAAATTCAAAAAATCTATTAGTCGTTTTACATGTAATTAAATACGAAAAGAAAAATTAATTTACATTTATATACATAGCTATTTGTCAATTATTAAAAATTAAAAAAGAATTGTTGACAAAATTATTTCTTAAGAATTATTTGTATACTAATTATTAAAATTGTGAAAATTAGTAATTGATAGAGTTAACAAACTTAAAATATCTTCGTCGGCCCATTTCCCCACAATAGCGTTTTCAAATAACATATAACTATTATATGCAGTAGACGGCATCATTGATGATTCTAAAATAAATTGTATTTTATTGTAAAAAAATGTTAAAGCCTGGTTGCAACGCAACATAAATAATTTATTTTAATTGACTAACTCACCTAGAAGTACAAACCACGGAGTAATTGAAACTTATCCGAAATTTTTTGATGCGTCCTCATTAAAATAACAAGAGAAATAAAGAATGACAGAAATGCTCATTAATAATCTATGTGATTTTGCGTATATAGTGTATATTTACGACTTTTATTGTAAACTTACGCAAACACATTTATTTTTTCACACCACAAGACGGATATAAAGTAAAATATCCAAAGTTTAACACAATATTACATATTTTAGTGTAATTTTTTTGTCTTTCACAGATATCGGTTGATTTTTACACTGCGATTGTAAATTTACATAAAAAATTACACTCATTATCATGATAATTTTACTCTTTTATAACCTCATTTTTTAGAGTGTATATTGAAAATGGATCGAATCTCCACTCGGTCTTGGTTGTACATTTTTAGGATTATATCGGAGATCAGAACTAAAATAATGCTAGATTATCAAATTCAGAAATCAATGAAATATTTTTGATTATATAGAATTTAGAGGTATTTGAAATTTGTCTGAAGCTTTGAAGTGTTCTTCGATAATGCCAACGACTTCCAGAACTTTATCCAAAACATAGCTTAAACTTGCAACTTTAGCGTAAACTAGAAATTAATAGTAGCCGCAAATCGTGAAAATATTGAACAGCTTTTGTTAGATGAGATGTAATGTCTGTCGAGTAGAACACAACTATATGAAAGACAGAATTAATATCAAAGTTGAAAAATACAATTTGCCCAGTAGAAGAACCAAGGGAATAAGTATTTTCCGAAGGACTAATCACAATTTTGAAGAGATCTCTAAGAGCGAAAAAAATTTAATTTCTGAGGGTATAGCAACAATTAACAGAGAAAAACAAAAGCTTCCCATGAAATGGAGGTTGGCAAGCTGATAAGTTTACTTACACCTCTATTGTGGTTCTCCCTAAATACGTCACACCTAAATAAAATAAAATTTTGGTATTATGGTATTATGATTCCCACAGTGAGCGATCCTAATGTCAAATATAAAACGCAATTTATCAGTTTTATCACACACACTAACTAGCCTTACTATGGTTCTCTCCAATCTCGCCTCGCCGACATTCTCGCCGTGAATTTCGTTTTGGTATTATGATTTTCGCTTTAATTTTGGCGATAGATTTATGCGGCGGGCAGTATGCGTCGTTTATTATATTTTTCTTAGATCTATTATAAGCAACTATTATAAATTATTGCATTTTCAACAGCTTTGACCACAATTGGCATTATAGTTTGGCCGGGTTTATTAACAAAAATCAAATAATTTAGCGTTTGTTTATATGAATTTAAAAAAAAATAGTGTGTGCGATAATAAGTACTGACCTGTTTTTTGAAGACAAAGCAAGGATGAACAAAACACCAATATTGCTCGAATCACCAATCTTGCCAAAATCCACTAACCCCCGAACAATATCTGGATAATCGGTTCATCTTTTCCAAAAATATTGAAAACATGCCAACCCTGGATCCTGAATATTTGATGATAAGAGTGTTTCTGAAAAGCAAAGAATATCTACTAAATGGGGTACCAAAAATCTAATAAATTTCGTCTATAGTAGGCAATAAACTCTCGGTATCACAACCAACTAGATTAAAAAAAACTGGATCTACTGGCGATCATATAGAGTTTAATATAACATTAGGTAGGTAACGAAACCCCACCAGTTCTCTTCGATGCGATCGGCGATTAGTTTTCTGAACCATATCATTCATAACTAGTATCATCCATCCAACGAGCGAACTTAACCTATTCATTATTTTTGTATAACGCAAATTTAAAAGAAGGAAATTCATTCAACAATTTCTCATTTCGTTTCCTTGGAATAAAGTACTTTGAAATCCAGTGTTTTTCTGGAAATAAATGAACGCTGTTCGATGCCGAGGCAGACGATTTCCAAATGAATCACAGTAAACGATTGTGGTAATATACAATGTGCATCCTTAAATATACAAACTGACCTTACTAATATATTTATAACTTATTTAAAAGATGTAATTGTATCTGTCTGTCATAGTTGGGTTATATACAATTGATAAATTACGTAAAAGCATCCCCACAATAAGAAAACGTGCATATTTAATTTAGGGGGGAAGACACATACAATTTATTATCACAGAGAAAACATAAAATCGTATTCTATCGAATTAACTTCTTAATTAGATTCTAAAATAAAATAAAAAATTGAAACGATTTTCTTGCTATCATTGGTGTCATGAAAAACTTTTCTTCCTCTTTGAGTTAAATCACAAAAAAAAAAAACAAGAATTTTTATTCTTTTTCCAATTTTGCGTGAATGAAATTTATTTATTTTGTTAATTTTTAAAAGAAAAGTGAAAATAATATTCTCGTATATACTCGTTATCTTATACATATACATATAGATGTATAGACGCTATACTGATAGACTTGTTGTTGGGAAATTTAATACGATGAACTTTCATTTTCCTTTCGTGCCAATTAATAGCTTCAAATTATGATATGAGCGAAGTGAGAGGGGATACACAATTATTTATGTAAACATAAATTAAGAATTTTCCAAATATATGTATATACGTATATAAATATGTACATGTATATACAATAACATGTGAAAAATCGGAAAAGTATAAAATAACATATACAAGCGGAATGAATTAAATTAAGAAGGAGTTGGAGGAGGTATATAAAGGAAATGGAAATTTAGTTTTTTTTTCTTAATATTTCCCTTTTTGCTTTCTTTTGTGTCGTTTTTATGTGAATTTAATTGAATTTATGATTTTTGTGTTATGGTTTTTTCAGGTTATAAATGGATAATATTTTAGGGGATAATTGAAGAGGATATGAGTAAGCAGAAACCAGTATACCGCATGCTAGTAAACAGTATCAATGAAAGCAAGTGGTATTACTAAAACGTACAAAACTAACAGTGAAACCCTCAAAATTATTACTCCCCATTGATATGTATCCACATGCAAGATCACTTTGCAATATTTTCTAAGAAAGGAAGATTTGTAAGAAAATCGGTTTAATCACAATATTCATTGGTAAACGATTATTTTTGAACAAAAATTTTAATTACTTTCAAAAAGGAAATTTATACTGATACACAAATCGCTTTGAACACCAGAAATATTCAGGACAAAACCATCCAGTGCTATCTTTTCTATAATTAAGTTCGGGTGAGACAATATGTTTTCACGAAACAAAAAACTCTCATTGCCATTACCATTTTGATCGATGACACCAATGTCGTATTTTGGTTCAAAAAGCTTTAGATCTCTTTTCTCTCCAATAAATAATAATGTGCATATCTT
Organism: Tipula unca; assembly: GCA_951394425.1. Taxonomy (NCBI): domain Eukaryota; kingdom Metazoa; phylum Arthropoda; class Insecta; order Diptera; family Tipulidae; genus Tipula; species Tipula unca. The sequence continues at coordinate 1,053,723 of OX596380.1, read as the reverse complement.
AAAAATAACTTTTTTTTTGTTTTGCTTTAAGTAAGTTAAAAAATTTAAATTTAAAAAATATCTTCAGTTGGTCTATAGATCGTATCCAAATAGGCACTGATGAATGGTACCATGAACATACGGGTTGGCAAGCCAATCGTCGACTGATTATGATGAAATTCAACATGTTTGATGGGAAAGGCATTATATAATAATTATTGGATAAAGTTTTGGAATATGGTCAACTGTAAGATGGTACTTGAAGCGTAACTGCACATTGAATATAATTTGTTTCTTACTAACCGTGCTATTTATAATTATACAATTTTCCGCCAGGACTGGTTTGTTTATATACATGTATGTTCCGACTTTTGTGCCAATTGTAATATTGGAGTAATATTGTAGTTATAGGAAACGATAGCCGTCGAAAATAGTAAGCGAACCTACTATGACTTGTAGGGCCCCTGTTTTCTGTCATTGCAAATTTCGTATATATTTTGACTAGATTCATGATGTCGAATGATGTTTCAGCTCGAGGACCAATTTTGTCCGCTGCGCTCGAATGCAATTGTTCTGCTTCTGGAAATGTTAACCTGAACGACACCAATTCCTTTAATGATGTGAATATCAATAATCTTTGTTCACTTCTACTTTGGTGACATCTTTCTAACTATATATCAAAATCTTTTCTATATTAGGAAGAATCCTTTAGCCCGACTTCCACTTAAATGGTTTTTTAACAATTCCATCTCTGCCGTTCAATTTTGTAACGTTAGACTGCTCTATTAAGAGATGGAAACATATGAATACCGGCTTAAAAACACTCCAAAAAGATGCAAATACTGCCCTACTTTTACTATAAATGATGCATAAAGCAAAAACTTTATCTAATCTACAATAAATTAAATCAAGCAAAGCACAAACATTTTGCAATACTGTCATATATAAATCTCAAACTAAAAAAATGTTTCTAATCAAAACCAGGTATCTATATGTATACTCGTATATAGTATCTACTGCATACTGATTATGTATTAAAACATTAAAATGATCAAATTTATTAGCATATATAGCTATGTTTAGATTTCATTTAGATTAGGACCGTAAAAATATTTTAGAGAAAAATTCTATTTAGGTTATGTGTATGTACGTATATGCAGCACAATTGATTAAAAAAATTCTGTGTATAAATATCTATCTACTTTTTTAACATTTCCAATTTTCTTTTATCATTTTCAGAATCGAAATTTATGGTTCAAAAATAAAATTTAAACAAAACAAAAAACTCTGGAATAACAATAAATTTGTGTGAGTGTATTTAAAAAAAAATATTGGGATTCCATAAATTATTTAGTTAATTGTCGTTTTATGTGTATATATGTACACATATCTATCTAATGTATTGGGTGAAGTATAACCGGCTAAAACGAAGAGTGAGGTATACTTTACAAATATATTCCCAAACATTTGGCACGATAACTCAATTTCATCAGACACGCTATTGTGTACCATACATATATACTCGTAGATATCACATTTAACGCCGCGCAATAATTTTTGTGTTAAACAAAATAAAATTAAATTTCTTAAGACACACCGAACCAAAACCAAAATTAAAAAGAAAATTATTTAATCTGAAATTCTAAAACAATAAATTAAAAACCAAACATCACCATCATGTGGATATATGGATATTCCCAATGAAACATTGTGAGTGAAAAATGGGATGACTTTTTGTTCGTTTTCTTATTTATTAAGGTGTCGACACTATATTTTGTTGTAATAATTACTTGCCAACACAAAATTTAAAAAAAAAACATTTTATAATCGAAAAACTACACAAAATACATTTGGCGCCAACTTTTTGCTCTCACTCCGGCAGGCAAGTGTATTTCTCGCTGATCTAATTTCGAGTTTTTAAGAATTTTATATATTTAGTTTTATTTTTATTTTTGTTTTAAAGGGGTCTGAAATTAAATTAAGATACTCGTGTATATATACATATACATACATATATCCTTTTTGTTGCTTTCCGGAACTCAGTTATTGTTGTTTTATTTGTTGATCGGATTTGTGTGATTGAAAATAGGAAATTAAATTATTCGAGTGATAAAAATCAAATTTTGGGTCGAGGCCAAATGTTAGTAAATAATTCGATGACACCTTGCATGGTATATGGCTGTATAAAAACTAGTTTATGTTTGAATTATTTATAAAATTATTTAACTTAGTTTCGGGATTACAAATGGATTTTTGTAAGAAGCGTAACTGGGTGCGTAATTTATTGATTTGATGAAAATAATTAATTAGGTTGTTGCGGGAGTGGTCTAATTAATTAGAGAATTGCACTTACTGTTTTGTGCTTCACATGTGCGACATAGATTTAATTTTTTTATAAAATTCCATTCGTTTTAATTTATAAATATGTAATAAAAATTCTCGATTAAAATTTTTGTGCTCTTTCCAAGCATTCACATAGTATAATAATTTTCTTGCATCGATCGACCTATCGATAATTATTTGTGTGTTTTACTGACTGCTTGAAATGATCGACTAAAATTTGGTATCGAGTAAGTAATAATAATATGAAAAAGTTTTTAAAAGGCAATTACTAGCCCTTTACTGAGTCAACAATTTGGCTCCAACGGTTTCGATGCTGAGATTGGTCTTCATACTGTCTTACACAATCTGAAGAAGCCAAGACGTTCTCTACCGTGAAGCCATTGTTGCCTGCAACGACTTCTGCGCCTACCATATGGTGGTTTCCATTCAGCGATCGCTGCACAATTCAATCCAAGTCATCACGCAGAACGTGACAGAGCCAGCATACTCGCTGAGATCTTATTTCATGTACAAAATCGGAAATCTTCATCAGATCTCTAATCTCGATATTGTACAGAGCTCAGCAAGTACCATCTATTTCGCGTTTTCGGCCGTAAATCACACGCATGACTCTTCTCTCAAATGTAAGGAGCCATCTCTCGTACTCATCCATTAGCGCCCAACTTTCAACTCCATACATAACAACCGGCATGATCAACACCTTTATGTAAAGCTTCATAGCTTCACTGCATTTGAGAGGTGTTTAGATTTTTCCAATGGCCTTAGAGGAAACAAAGAACGACTGCCTGCTGCCAGTCGCACTTTAATATCCTCAGCCAACCTATTATCGTGAGTGATAAAATAGCCATAATATTTGAACCTAATCACTCCCTCAGACGTGTAGTGGCCACTATTAAGATCTGGTGTGCCATTGAGATCATGTATTTTGTTTTAAATTCATTAATCTGGAGTCCATCAGAAAACTGTACAAGTAGAACAATTATTTCTTTCCCTCCATTGCTCTTCAGTCCAATCACGCATATGTCATCTACATATGCAAGCACCTGATTGGACTGGCGATATAAGATATTGCTCTGAGGCGCTTCAGTTTTACGAAAGATGTACTCCAACGTGAGATTAAAGAGTATCGGAGATAGAGCATCTCCCTGCCGAGCACGCGAGCTAACTGCAAAAATTCTTGATAGCCTGTTCTCAAGTTTAACATAGCATTGAGACTGCGTCACTGTTATTCTACACAATTGTACAAACTTGGTTGACATTCCTATGTATTCCAGGGCAGAATATAAACTATCTCGGTTGATCGAGTCATAAGTCTGCCAGAAATCCCGGAACGTCTGATGTACGGAGATGGACGTCTCATTATATTTAAGGCGATGCCACATGCAAATGTGAAAACGGCAAATCCGTCCGGATTTGACATGAAAAAAAAATCACGGACGGTGAATGTCGACATCATACTTAAATGAAACAAAATAAATGACATTTAGTTTACGACCGAAATGAAAAAAAACGACGGCAAAAAAATTCGTTCATGATTTTGGAAAACGGGGGAGCATTCGTTAATTATTCGTTAAAAATTATACCATTCAATATTTTGCCGTCCGGATTTTAGCTTGACGGCCGGTAAAACCTAAAATAAGATTTTTTTTTTTAATGAAATTGTATCCATTTCAATAAAATTTAATAACAATATCATAGTTATTTTTCATTAAAACTATTTTTAATTAATTTTAATGTTATAAGTCCTATTTTTCTGTCAAAAATTGTATTTATCGGTTTTCAATACCGGTTTGACGGTTGTGCATCTGGTATCGCCTTTAGATAGAATCGTCCGCAGCGAGAAGACCTGATCAGTGACTAATCGATTCGGATGAAAACCTCCGTACTAATAGTCACCAATAAGGCCCTACCGTAGATAGGTGAATCTATCCAATATAATGTAGGACAGTACTTGTATGCTGTGCAAAGGAGCGCTATACCGCGATAACATTCACACTTCAAGTGGTCTCACTTCTTGAAGATGCGGGGCATATTGCGGCCACTTTCCATTCATCAAGCATAACTTTGATTCGCCACACTAATCAAATAAGGTCGAAATGACAGTTCCAAAAAGCCTCCTCTCCGAATATTAAAAGGTTTCGTTTTAATCTCTCCATGGCCTTAGTGAATTCTTTTAGATCCTCAATGCAAATCTCCGCAGTCTGTATTTGAGGTGATTCAACTACAGTTTTTGACGCATGGTGAACTCTAGCATTTAAGCCCCAAATTACATTCTAATATCGTATTTGGGAATAGATCCCATCAGATCTTCATTTTGGCCCTGGCTGACCTGCGGCTCAGGAATAAATCCTGCTCCAAGGTTTTCGAGGCTATCTCCACTGTAGAACAACATATAGACCTGACACAACTTTTAGGCCAGCAAGTTTCCTGAACAGCAACGAGTTCCAGCCGATACTCCGTCATGCACATGATTAGGCCCTCTAACGCTCCTGGTTTCCTAAGTGACTGCACGGTAACGTAAGAGCCCCCGACCGTAGGGGAACTATCTGTTTATTAATTAAACATTAAGTATTTGCCGTTCGCTCCAAATACGTAAAATCTTTCAGTAATGAGTTAACTGAGTATAATTTTGACTTTACTTTAATAAATGATTGGGCACTGCAAAACTATTATTTAAGAGAAATAATTTAAAGAAAAATCAAATACAATCTTACACAAATAATAATTTGCAACAAAATGTCAGGGTTATTTAACCAATAATTGTTAACACATGTTCCCAAGCCCATTAAAATGTAAATTTCTCATGAAATGCTTGATGCAATTTCTATGTATACTATACATCTACCAATTCATCATATGTACATGATAATTAGGTACATACAATAATCAATTTTATTCGGATACTGCGTGAATAATTTTTGAGTATCTTTTTTCAAACACACAATCACCTAACTGACAAGACGCGTTAAAATAACCAAACAAACATAACCAAAATTGAAAAAAAAAATTAGAATACCGTGTTCAAATTAAGACAATTACATTGTCTTATTTAAGATGATCTCGTCGAAATTTTTCAATTCATTTTTAGCGCGTATTATTACGTCTTCTTGTATACACATATGTATGTATGTCTGCCGATCATCGTAATATATTATTACAGTTTTTTTTTTTTTTTTTGGTTTGGTTTTTGGGTTTTTGTTAGAAGGCGAACCATTTTTAATGTCTTAATTTATTTTTTAATGAGGTAGAAGTGGTCAAAAAAAAAATTATCCCAAGAGTAAAAAACTAAAAACAAAATATAATAAAAAAAGGGCCGACGGTTTGCCCACTCATACACACACATGGGTATACTACATACATTATATAGTATATATTATAGAGCAGCTTTACGGAATTGTTACGTCTTCTGAGATGTTGTTTATTTCCATTTCAAGTATAAATTAAGTATAATGAGGTGTTTTATTCTTTGTCGTTTTCTTCCTGCACGTCATCTACTTTTTTTGATTATATTTATTTCTTTTATATAATTTTCTTTAAGAAACAACAGAAACAAAAAAACAAAAATTAAACCAAAGAAATAACAATGTCTTAAAGTGTAATTACTTAATTTTTTTTGTTTTTATTTTTTTTTAATTTTTTTATTTTGGGCTCATATCTTATAAATAATAGCAGCTTTTTTATTTTTATTGTACACTATACGCGTTTGATGTTTTGAGAAAAATAACACGAAACAAATCTTAAGTTGTGTTTGTGTGATTTCAAGATTAATTGGATTAGATTATTATAAAACAAAGATGCAGCTACCATACTATTCAATATTTGGCGTCTCATCTATAATGATGTTTAATGAGATTAACATTAAATTGGTTTGTGATGATTATGATGGTGCATGGTGATGTTTATGATTAGATTAGAGTGCCGACATTAAATTACCTTATTACAGAGATGTGTAAAAAGGTGTAAACCAATTATGTGCGGGACGTAAATTAAGAAAAAGTAAGATAAATGGGTTTTTAATGCATCACTTAAACTTGCCAGTTTTTATTCAATATATAAGAAAAATCATATAATCGGAAAACTATTTTATAAAAGTGTAATTTTCACAGAACCTATAATAAAAAACCAGAAATAAAAATATTTCTTTCACCGTATATATAAAACCGTCAAACTATGTTTGTATAATAAATAGTTTTAATTCAAAATCAGTACACACAATCATACCTATATGTCCCCCTATATGTATATATACAGAAGTACCTACCCCTACCAAAACCAAAATAACAATTCAAATTTATAGCGCAATTTAAGTAAATTTTTCAGGTTTGATATATAGTAGAAAACCACCCTATATTATACCCCAACTCGTTCTATGCATACACATACATTGAAATAGTGCGAGGATAAAATACTCTCCAAATCAAAACGAATGCTCCTTTCAATGCGGATTTTTTGTCGGGAATTAGAATAAATTTACGAGTACATATACATTTTTTGCGTCATTCTGTATATGTGTGTCGATATCCTCTCGCTCGCAACCAAAAAAATATATTTTTTTATAGATTACCATGTATGGTGCGAGGTAAATGCACTCTTGAACACCCACCTGACTCGAATTTTTTTTTTCGTAACGTAAAAATTTTATTTTATGATTTATTGAAAATTTCCAAAAATAGGCAACAATAACAATATTCTGTATATGTATAACTAGATTAGTAGGAAACGTTTTTTTTAGTGAATGAGTAGCTTTCAAATTTTCGTGAAAATTAGTATATATACTACATACATACGTAAGAATCGAGTGATTTCCACTTGACTAACTAACCGTGTTCAGTATTTTGAGTTCCCATCCGTTATGAGGAGTTTATAGAAGTGTCATTCGTTTTTATAATTTATTAACAGTAATAATAACTAAATATGTATAAAACAAAAACAACCAACCAAAGAGACAATGTCAAGATGTTATATGTATACGTATGTTTTCTTGAGGAAAATTTTTGTTTGTATTCTCGACTAAATACACAAAATACACAGTATTACATCAAGAAGAAGGAAGTTATTAAAATAAATTAATATGTCACGTGACGTGATAAATAGATTACAGTATATAGAATTAGTTGTTTTCATATTAGAATTATGTGTATACAGAGAGTGTAAGATTTTTCATTGTGTTTTGAATGAAGGAACTGGTGTGTAAAGATGTGTCTCCTTTATATACATATAAATTGTACATAGGAATAAACACAAAACAGTATAAAGTTAATTAAAAGAATTTAAATAATTTTATTTCATGTTTGTTGTTGCTGCTGTTGTTGTTGTTGTTGTTTCTGGGGTTTTACATACTCTGGGATGATAAATTGATGAGATCATCACAAATAAATTATGTTCCATGTAGTATTAAAACAAACAAAAATGTTAGATTTATTGGCTGAAATAAAAATGATGGAGTTAATTAACTTACATAAGTATATTATAAAGATACAATGTTCGTGTAATATGGTTGGGATTGATGTGTGGGTTTACACAGTGCAAGACTTATTTGTACATATATTATATGTAGGAACAAGTGTTTAATACATAAAATTAATGCGTTGGTCTAAAGAAGTTGAAGTGTGGGTATTTATTATCGGTGGTTATATATTTCTTTATATAAGAGATGGAGTTATTTTGTTAATCTAAAAATTTAGGAAACGCATTTCAGCATATTTCACGAAAAAACATTATTCTGGGTCATCTTATGATTTGGAGCAAAGCAAAGCCGGATCATAGTATGCCCCAAAGAGACCAGGGCTACAGGGCCCAGCTATCAAATTGGTTTAATATAAAATTATTTATACAATATGAATGTAATAATTTTCTTCTGGAATAATAATTATAATACCTATCCAGTTTTAAATAGTTTTCAATATTTGTGTATAAAACGAGCATTTGTGGCTGCTATATACTTACATTCTGAAAGATGGTATACATATACTTATTCAGACGTGGTTGATGTAGTGGCATGACAAGTTACAAAATACATTTATTTTGTAAATTTTGATATTTTATTAAATTGTGAAAATTCTATGAAATGGAAAGGTTTAATTTTAACTCGAAATATTAACACGGTTGTGAGAAATCAAAATGTTTTAAAGCTTTTAAATTTTTTACTAATATTTAAAATTTGACCAAAATTTTGGAGATTTAACAATTATTTTTTTAAATTTCCAAAATGATACAAAAATTTCCATGTGCCAAAACTTCAATAAATCAAGTTTCATCAGATTTTCTAAAATTTATCAAAATTTATAAGGCTTATAGATTTCTAAAAATATTTTAAATATTATAGGAAACTTCTCAAATTCCTAAAACAATTTAAAATTTTGAAAAATGAATTCTGCGCTGAACATTTGAATGTTACAATATTTTTCAAAATTAAGCTGAATCAAATTTTAGTAGAATGTATTTAAATTTAGAGTAAAACTTTAATTTTTATAACACTTTTATAATTTGAATGTGTCTCGTACATGATTTAAAACTTAATGAATTATAGTTGAATTTCAAAATTATAATTTATTTTAAACTTTTTTAATTTAGTTGAGTTTGTGATTTCAAAGACTCCAAATTTTAGTAAGGTTGCTATGTGCCAAATCAATCCTTTGCCAAGGTTGATTCGTTAAGTATGAAACGTCTTAAGGCTTCATTATTCTATCCCAATTCGCAAATGCGCACTGACTGTCTTCGCAAACTGAACAAGTTTAGACCAAGGCAGAGAGGACAACTGATCTAAATTTAAAGACCTAAAGTTGAATACCTGAATTCGTATAGAACTGAAAGCAAGACAACTGCTCACGAAGTGAAGGCAGTCATCATCTTCCTCAAGGCAGTCCTCGCAAATAACATCATGAGCTAAACACATACGATGTAGATGAACTTTAAAACGGCCGTGTCCCGTAAGAATCGCTACTAAGATTCTTAACTGGTTCTTTTTTTAAAGATAAAGCATACTTCATTGACCTCAAATTGGACTCCTTAATGAAGTACTTCGCCTTACAACAACTATAAAAGTCTCAAGCCACTGAGATCTTAGGTCTTTCAAGGCGTAGTCCTTTAAACCTTTCTTCCCGTAGTTGAAAAAAACAGGAACCGCTGGTTCAGGACCAACAAAAGTCAATTGGGAGCCAACTTTGGCTGAACCATCCGCAATCTTATTGCCTACGATGTCACAATGAGCCGGTACCCACATGACCGTAACTTTATTGTTAGAACAAAGAAGGTTCATGCAACAGTCAAGGGATGTCTTAAAGAGTTAAGTACAGCTTTACTATCTGAAAATTCAAGACCTCAATAACACTATGTGTCAGCGCTATTAGTTCCGCCTGAAAAACAGTACAATGCGAACCAAGACTACCGAAAAGTTTCAAGTCCGCCCAAAGACAGTAGATTCCAAAACCTGCACTGAGTTTACAACGAGCGCCATCAGAAAAAAAGACTATGGACTCATCTAATTTGTTAAGAAAATTCTGTGAACTCCACAAATCTCTCGAAGGATAAGCCAACGAGAAATCATTTGACAAATGAAATTCGGGTAGTAGTCTGTCATTAACCATATCGATTTTTGGTAAACATGAAGAATAATTTTTAAAAATTTGTCGATGTTCCACGGTAGAACCGAAAACATTTTATGCCGTAATGCAATAAAATTCCAATTTAATTTTTTTTTGTATGCAGATTTATGTTATTATCTCGAGTTTTCTTAGTTAGATTTCCACCAAAAGTCTATCAGACCAGCAACTTTTAAGCATCTATAGTAGATTTTAAGTTTTCGTTGACATACAAATCAATCACATATACACACAATTTGGATTCAGGGGACATAGAGATATGTAAAAAAAACAAAGTTTTAGAAACAATTTTTTTCGTTTACAATAGTTAATACTTACTACATAAATGTGATAAAGTAAACAAAAATTGATATAGAAAATTAATTTTATAAATTTAATTTCCAAATTCTGAAATATCGGCAATCAGAATACGAAATCAAATTTGACGTTTATAATTTGTATACCGTGGTCCTAAAGATAAAATTTAAAAAAATTTAAAATGTTATTTTAAAATGGGAATCTTGCACGGGAATATTGCACATTTTTTGATCTTTAAAGCATTCCCCCAATTTTTTTCTATACACGAGTTTCACAAATTTACAGAAAGTTATAACTAGGGACATTTTAGAATTTTCAATGAAGTAAAGAATTCATGTCTCGAACATAGTTCATGTCAGTACAGACTGCAGGCTTGCAGCTATATAACGTGCGTCATCGAATTGGGTGCGGTAATGGTGTAAGGCAAAAAAGCAAACTGTAAAAAACTTGGGCACTGAACAAGTACAAAACAAATTCAAGGAAACATTTTTTAGAAGGCCCTTTATTTAATACTGGCCTCAGGGCCCGGAGTACCCTTAGTCTGACACTGCAATTAAATAAAAGATGGATTTGGGCTATTAGTATATCGTAGTTAATTTATTGTTCAATAGATGGCATCGTAGTTTAATATAAATATAAATTTTATTTTCGATGGCGCTTAAATTATATAATTGCCAGCATAATATATTCAGACCCTACACTGCATATTCGAAATACAGACCAAAACCCTATACAGAAAATGTTACCATTTAAGAAGTAGTTTTCGCATTACCAGCTGAGTCTTGATATTTTTAAGGTAGTTTTAATTCAGAAGTTCAACACTAGACCAATAGTATATCTGAATTAGTAATATTAGTTTAGTTGTGAAATTTTATAAAATGAATCGTACATCCTTTTGAAGATTTTGCCAAATTATTCCCCGACTATATAATTTTTTTAAGGATCAAAAATTTCAACACAAATCTCTTGAAACCCTCTAAAGCGAAGACAAAAAAAAGTACTCCTCAATTCATACACATTTTTTTGGCGGATGAAATGTGCCCATTGTTTTTGGATTGTTTGTGCATACACACACCGTAAATGATTGCTGTATTTTATAGGACGTTTTAAAGCCATAAATGTATATGTTTTAAATTTATTGCAATTGTACGATTTAAATTTCCTAATATCCGAATGCGCTGCTGCTGTATATACCAGATAAAGCATTGCAAAAAATTATTTGAAAAAATTCCCAATGTGTATACGACCATATATAGAAAGGTAATTAAGAGGCAGCGCACAATGTTCTGGAATGAAAATATAATAAAAAATAAAAGTTTTAGCAGAGCTTTTCATCATACATTTTCATCTATTGTTGTATTCATATACACTATCCATTATATTATTGTTGTTGTGCACACTGAATTCCGGGGCAAGCAAAAAAATCTAAACAAAAATTCTATGAATTGTTAAAATTTCATCCGTGAATTTTATATATGTACATATATTCACAAAAAAAAATCGGTTCTATTGTCTAGCATTTACATATATATATACATTGTATATCGTATAAAGTTTAATTGTTATAAATAGAATGTACAAATAGTCCACATACATGAAAAAATAAAAAATAAAACACCAAGCGTTGACTCTTGCCACCTAAACCCCAAATCCAACCTCGATTAACCTTTAAAATCACTACAGCACAAAAGTTTAGAACAGAAACTCATAAATTTGGTAAAATTATGAATGCTAAAATTCATCTAACAATCTAATCCAATTATTTAAGATTACTTAAGTGTAAAATTGGAAAATTTTTCTTTAACTTAAAGGGATAACTATTTGCTATGCGGATGATAAATTTTTGTTTGATTTAATCAACTGATTCATTGATTTTATGTGCGCAAGTTAAATTTAATTTGGATTTAAAACTTTCAGATTATTTTAATTAAGTTGTTCTATGTATAGGTTTTTCGTATATGTATACAAACACATCCACACAGACAATTTATATAAAACCGCCTCTAAATATTAAATGATATGTTAATAATAGAATAAGTATTTAAAACATAAATTAAAGACGCCTCCCGAGAAGAAAATAAACGAAGGAAAATGTGGCCAAGAAAATTAATAAAATGAAAAAATCAAAAAAAATTTTGTATGTCACATTTTATGTGTGTTAATAGAAATATGTTTAAATTTATTGTATTATAAGCAACCATACCCCCAAAGAAATGTATATGTTTTTTTTGTACATACATATATTAAGACGCAAACAACTCCGCCTTTTCGATATACGTAACGTACAAAATTTTTTTGTGCCCATCGTATATAGAAAATTTATTACGAGAATCAAAATTTTTATTTTTTGTCACACTGTACATAGCAGAACAAAAAAAAAATTTGTAATAATTCACTTACAAAACACAGTGACAATATGACCATCTGTTCGGTCGTTATAGAACAGTTTTTTTTATCTGTTTCTTTCTGCGTTATTTGTTTGTGCGCTTGGAAATGATTATGGCATTTTTTTTTGTCTTAGAATCGAACGAAAGCATCTCTATAATATGCTTGATGATTTGTGATAAATTTCAAAAATTTTGTTCGGAGCGAAATGATTAATTTCATCGAAATTTAACATAACTTCTTTTTTGTCTTGAGGAAATTAAATAATTGGCGTGTGACATTCGGTGACGGATTTCATTCGTGTGATTGATTGTACAATTTGAAAGGAAGGATATGTCTGAGCAATCATAACGCGTATCTGAATTTCATTTTTATTTCAGAAATCTTGTAATATATTATGCATTGGTGTTTTAATGAATTTATTCAAGACCTGCTCTTAAAATCTACTAAAACGAAAAACAGAATAACATATTTTTTTAAATATCACAAAATATAAGTCTTTTCAACAATTTATTTGTTAGTTTTGATGTTCAACAAAAATGTTTGTCTAATGAGCAAATATAAATTTATTGTAAATAAGTAAGGTAAACTAGCTTAAAAGCAAAGTGCAAGAATATTGTACATTGGGCGAGCTTCAATAGGATTTGTAATTCCATTGACAATTAGTAAGCTTATAGTTTTACGAGCATCACTTTACTAGTCATAACGATGTTACTCTTAAATTAGTCGAGTTTCCTTTAAATATCATTTGATTCAAAAGTCACTACATAAACATTTTTTAGCACTGATGTAAGACAATTTTTCGTGAGTGCTTGGAAAGGCCGAGAAATATTTGGCATCCTGAACTTTAATTCATCAAATCAAATCCGAACAAATCAAGCAATTTTAAACCTAAAAATTTGGAATTGAAAATTTTTTAGAACTTTTGTAAAACGTTGACAGTGAAATTTTTCAATTTAAAATTTGAATATTTATAAGGTCTCTTATATGTTATAGGAAATTTTATAATTTATTGTTCCGGTTGAAACTTCTCAGGTGAGACATTCTCCATTCGTGAGAACGAATGGTTGATTTTTCCATATCTAATACATAAATATTACATAAAATTAGAAAATTGTATTTCTAAATTTTCTAGAATTGTAAATTTAAAACTACGATGATAGCAAAAAATTAAATCTGAAATTATCTAAAATCTCCAATGCATAAATTGGTATGAATTCAATAATTGGACAGTTAATAGATCCTTTAATCATTTATTCAGTAGAATTCCCCACCTGTTAATATTTCTTGACCAATTTATGGTCAAAAATTGTAGCGAAGAATTCAAATCATTTGGTAAAATCGAAAGGCTGTGGATTGTTCACTTAGAGCTTTCTGCACAAACCGTTATTTATATTTCTAATCCCCCTATGCTAAAGCATATCATCTGCATAATGCAAATCAGCGAGTAACCAAACAAAATAATACCCCGAATTGATAATCCAAAACCAAAACCCAAAAAATAGTTCCACCCTAGTACTTATCTCTATATATTATTACATGAAAACTATTTACATCTTTCCCTATATATTCGTATATAAATATATAATAAAGTTATCGAGCATAAACATCTCAATATACTAAATATGTATATATACATATATAACCTTAAAAAGCTAAACAAAACATAAAGTTGAAAATATAATCAACCTCATTGCATAAATCAGCATAAATAAATTTCATTTCAACCAAAAACTACACACAAAACTAACAATAGTATACACATATATAGATAAATACAATACGTACATATATATGCGATATCTTAATGTTATATCATGAAAACCTAATATTATTTATCAGAATTCAAACTAACTAATGGAATTACATAATAATAGTGTTTAAGAACCTCGTTAGGTAACATGACTTTGTATAAAAATATACATATAATAGACGTATGTATATATATACCAAGACCCACTCTTACCTTCCCAAATAATTTTCATGATGATTCTCAGACATGTGTGAAAAATATATAATGTTCGAGTTCAGCAGACCTATCAATGAAGCTAATTTTCTTAAACATCACGCAGGCAAATTTATTATATTGCCCCTTTTTTTTCTTTATGTATTTGTTGGCGCAGTGTATAGATGTATAAACTTCACGTGATTGATCGATTTCGATATAAGCCACGCATCTATTAAATCATTTTATATTAACAAAAACAAAAAATGAAATTTTCCAATTTTTCTTGCCATCACCCATACGCAGATAAACAAATTTATCTCTTCTTCTATATATAGTATATATATGTGTACGTATAGATATACATAGACGGTAAATTCAATTGACATAAACTGTACCCGAATATAAATAATCTTCTGAATCGAAGGGAGAAGAACGCACCAACAAAATTTAGGCAATCAATTTTCTTTCCGTTCCGTTGAAATTTTCCAGCCTCTCTTATTTATTAACGCACACAAGAGGAGGTTTACATGATTAACTTTCATCAATCCTGTTGCTTCGGTATATATTCGCATAAATAAATAACAATGCCGATGATGGCATATATAAAATATTGTGTATATAGATGCGATGATGGTGGTGATGATGATGATGATTATGATGGTGATAAGGAAATGATGCATAATATATTTTCATTCTCTTTTGCTGTATATGTTTTCCTCCATATTTTCACGAGATCTCATCAATCTGATTTATTCTGCACAAACAAAAAAAAATACATCGAAAAATATTATTATTACAGGGTTTCTTAATCTTATTGGTATACGAGTTGGAACATCGAATTGTAAATTGTTTATTCGATGACACGAATTATTCATGTTCTCATTTTTCAATTATCGCTTTACTCAGATTCACTATTGTGGTATTATTCAAAATATTTGTAAATAATGGTTTCTGAGAAACTGTGGATTATGTACCTATCCATATGTGTATACTTTCTGGATATGCTAATGCCGGACATGAGCATAGGAAGTGAACTAAAGTCTTTTCCTCTCCATCATCCATTCAGCTTCTACAGAAGTCATTTGCTTCCCGTCCTAGACAGGGATCTGTTTGTATAATAAATGTTCCGGAAGCCTTTCTTGAAGCATAGAATGGATGTAGTATATAGTCGAGATTCACCAGTTTTTCCCCAGCGATCTACTTATCGTCGAGTGACCTGTCTAAAGACATTTCCACTGAGCTACAGCTGATAGCCGCGTAGCCGTATTGGCGGCCGTTTCACCTGCTTTCCAAAATTATCGTTCGGAAGTAGGTGAAACATGACATCTAAGGCGCGTGTAGGCGTCATCAGTACTTATGAGCATACAAGCCATCCTTTGCACCTTTTCGATGGTCCTAAATGGTTGTTTAAAAGCTAGTCTAATGCCGTTTAAGGGAGAAAGGTTCACTATTTATAATTCTGTATTTTTCCTCGCAAAGAGTATCCAAAGAGTACCATAAACACCATAACCTTAATATACATAAATTACAAATATTTTTTTCGATCGATTTGTCCTGTGTAGGCTTTTAATGAAAGGTGGTTTGTTCTACAGGAAAATCAAATAATGAATCTTTCATTTAAACTTTTATTGTTTTACTTTGCAAACCTGAAAGAAAATTTATTTTCTTCATCAAAACCATTTGTACCTTTGACAAAATGATTATTTAATGTAGGTTTTGATTAGCAAAGCTATCGCACTATATGATTTAAGTTAGAATAATGTACGTGGCTTGTTCCATAATTTTTCCTGAGAATCAAGCAAACAAACACTGTGGAAAACGAATAAAGATTTGTGTCCTAAGTTATGAAACGAAATGACAGGCCTAACATAATATTTTAAGCTTGATTATCATAGCTAGCTTAACCCCTAAACTTTGACATAGTTACTTTACATAGAAAAAGCAAACGCTAGTTTATTGCTTAAAATAGTATAGTGCGGCTTAAGTTACAATGTGGCTTAAGTCATAATGCTGACAAGCATATAGGTACAATGTCTTAAACTAGATATTTGAACTTAAGTTGGTCCATAACATAGTTAGTGGTACATAAGTTAGATTGAGCCGATTTATGAGGTGTTTCAAGTTAATTTTACAACTATAGAATTGTTCCGCAGTATACCGACTGAAAATCACTGCGAAATATTATATTATGTACATATACGAGACAAATATTGATATTCTTGTAACCTACATTCTAATAAATCGGGAAATTCATAGGAAATGCAGTTAATTTACGGTTCTTTTGTGGCATACACCGTGTTGAAAAATGAGTTAAGGATATTAAGGATAATACATTTTCTTGTTCGTTTCATCTATATATTTATATGTATATGTAGTTAAGGTGGTAAAATATTCCCGCGAATTTTACATACACATATACATACACATAAAATTGATGATTCAGGATTTTAAAGGATTTTATTTTGAGGCGCACATTGAGTGCGGTATAATAATTTATAAATCAATCATCACAACTGAGTGGAAATTTTTTTCATAATCGTATGTGTCACATGATGAAATGTTGTCAATTGTCTTGTCAAACAATGTTACATGATGTACTCTATGTATGTATACTATATTATATAAACATACCTAACTAGGATACTTATATTTATATGTAGGTATGTATATAGTATATATGTAAAAAGGACGAGTAACTACGTAGAGTAGGGAACAAACAACAACAAAAAATTGTTGTTTTTCTTGTTTCGAGTGAAATATTTATTCATTTCGAGTGGATTTATGTTATGATTGTCATCTACACACATATATGTATATGTATATACAGAAAAACAACATATTTAAGATAAATATGACAGGATTAGAAGTACTTGTCTATAAATAAATAAAAAATTTATAAAATATTTATTGTTATATTGGCAACAGTGATTTCTACTTGATAATATACGAGTACGTGTATATTATGTTTATACATAGTAAAGGGTGGATTAGGCGCACTCGCCTTTATCGTACAAATACACATTCGACATAAGTAATGGTAATAATCGTCTTGATAATAATGAGTAATGAAATCATATATTAAGTAATCCTAGTCGAGAATGGTTTGATGGTGCTATAGCAACACCCGTATATATTGAATTACGCACCGCGTTCTACACGCATTTTTTTTGATTTTATCTCAAAATAGATTATATAGTCTAAACGATAATTATTAAGACATTTTTTTGTCTAATTATTATAAACATACATATCTTAGTATAATATTTACTAATCCGATCGAATATCGCATCGCCCCATATGTATATAAGGAGATATAATTATGTATCTTATTTTATTTGTATTCCGTATATAAGAATATAATTTATTGTGATCGAAGGGTACTTAAATTAAATTTTCATGTAATTTGTTGCAAGGCAAGTGAATTTTATTAGCATTATGATATAATGTCAGTTACATGCTTTATGGATTATAATTGTGGCTGTGCAACTAATACACTTTTACTATTAATCGTTGCGTTAATCTTGATTGCGCAATTGGCAAAAAAATGGATTATCAAGTCTATACCATTACTTTGTTATGTTTATTTTGCAACTCTAATTGATAACATTTTAACCGGTATGTTTGCTGCTATTGATTGCTGTTATTTTTCCTTTTCCTACAGGTTTATTTTCGGATATCTTATCATTTGTTTTATAATATCGAACCACACTGAGAATAATTGTTTGCTCCTAGTTTATCAATAAGACTAACATATGTGAAGTAATTTTCAAAAGACGAAATACTCCTGTCACGTATATATCTTTTGTTAGTTCTAACAGAATACACACTTTTTCTCCAAGAGGAACATTTAATGAT
Organism: Tipula unca; assembly: GCA_951394425.1. Taxonomy (NCBI): domain Eukaryota; kingdom Metazoa; phylum Arthropoda; class Insecta; order Diptera; family Tipulidae; genus Tipula; species Tipula unca. The sequence goes on along the minus strand of OX596380.1, from coordinate 1,035,315 downwards.
ACCAAATTTTTGCCTGAACACGAACCCGTACGGCAAGATGAACAAATTTTAATAGACAAAAAGTATTATTGTATTGTAGAAGTTTTCCAAATAATCACGGTTCACACCATTTAGCATATATAGGCAGATTATTTTAATCAAATTCTAAACATTTACCCAAATAAATTCTACTTCAAAAAACCTACAAATCATCATTATTAAATCATGTACCAGGAAACGATTATCAGGAAAACATGGAACACATCCTTATCCTTAAATGTATATAATGTGTACTATACAACAACTAAAATATCCTCAACATGATATCATTAATTTGCTTACATGTTCGAAATACCAGCTTCCTATATTTTACACTTCACGTTTTAATTATAAAACAACGAAGGAAACCCACACGAGACCTGTATATGTTTAGACAAACGCAGGATAGAAAATCCTCCTTAATATTATAAATAAGGATCTATATATTAACTTGCGATATGTTATATCTTATAAGTGTAACATAATATCTTAAGATAAAAAAAAACTGACCTGAATCGATTTGGAATGGTTTTCATTCCGTAGCGATAATGATTGTAAACAGCTGACAAATGATTTATACTTATGTATATATATACAATGCTGTGTTAAAGTTGAGAACAGGCTATCGACAAGTTTTGTAGTTAACTCGGGTGTTCGGCAGGGAGATGCTCTGTCCCCGATACTCTTTAATCTCATGTTGGAGTACATCTTTCGTAAAACTGAAACACCGCAGCGTAACATCTTATATAGCCAGTCCAATCAGGTGCTTGCATATGCAGATGACATATGCGTGATTGGACTGAATAGCGACGGAGTGAAAGAAATACTTGATCCGCTTGTAGAGTTTTCAGCTTCAGTTGGACTTCAGATCAATGAGTCCAAAACGAAATACCTGATCTCTGGTTTTAGGGACAGTGGTACACCAGATTTTAGTAGTGGCCACCACACGTTTGAGGGAGTGAGGAGGTTCAAATATTTGGGTTCTCTTATCACTCACGATAATAGTGTGGGTGAGGATATTAAAGTGCGGCTGGCAGCTGGCAGTCGTTCTTTGTATCCTCTAAGGCCACTGCTAAAATCTAAACACTTATCAAGTACCGTGAAGCTGAAGCTTTACAAAGCGTTGATCAGGCCCGTTGTTATGTTTGGATGTGAAAGTTGGGCGCTGACGGAGGAATACGAGAGATGGCTCCTAACATTTGAGAGAAGAGTCATGCGTGTGATCTACGGCCCAAAACGCGAAATAGATGGTACCTACCGAGCTCTGTACAATATCGAGATCAGAGATCTGATGAAGATCCCCGATATTGTACATGAAATAAGATCTCAGCGAGTACGCTGGCTCGGTCACGTTCTGCGTGCTGATCCGGAACGAATTGTGCAGCGACCTCTGAAAGGAGAGCCACCATATGGTAGGCGCAGAGGTCGTTGCCGGCGACGATGGCTCCACGATGTAGAGAACGACTTGGCCTCTTCAGATTGTCTTAGACAGTATGAAGACCATGCTCAGGATCGAAACCGTTGGAGCCAGGTTGTTGACTCAGTAAGGGGCCAGTAATGGCCTTTAATACTGTTTATTATTATTATATATATATATATATATATATATATATATATATATATATATATATATATATATATATATATATATATATATATATATATATATATATATATATATATATATATATATATATATACATCCTGAGGTATTATAGTTTTTTTAACACTCTGGTGATGGTAAAAATTTATTCTTCATTTGTTCAAACTTATGGAACGATTATATGTTCGATCGATTTTATGTGCGGGTAAAATGGAAAAAGATTTTCCATCATCTTGGCCGCAAAATTGCAAATCAATGAAAATTTAGTTGGTAAAACGGTTACCCATAAAACCTAAAACCTTATAGATAAAAAATAAATTTGTATACAGATAAATATTTTTTATATTTTATGTTTGTATTTCATTACAAGATCCATCTCAAATTACACGTCTTCATTCGTACTGAAATAAATAAATTTTCATCCTCCACACAACCAAAGATTTTTTTTTTGGCTTTCTGGGAATCAGACAAGAAGTCTATATTGTATATTACATTCGAATATATATATATATATATATATATATATATATATATATATATATATATATATATATATATATATATATATATATATATATATATATATATATATTTATATATATATTCATATATATATATATGTACCGTAAAAACCCCTAAAGAAACCTCACAAACAACCAACAACTCTGAACAAAAAAGTGAAAAATGATAATTTTTCTACATTTCAGTTTTTCATTTTTATGGGATGACATCTGTCAAATCTGTCGTTTTCTTTCGTACTTTTTTCTTGTACATATTTCCTATTTGTGACATTTTTTTGTGCGTCGACGGTGCGGGTTACAGTGGTTTTTTTTTTTATTTATTATATTTGGTGAATTTTATGTATTTTAAATATATCGAGATGCTGTTGACGAATGAAACCAGAAACTCATCAAAAAATATTAAGTATACATAAAGAATTAAAAAGAAAATCTATCGATTTGATGTGGAAAAGAAATTGAAATGTGTATATATTGAAATTGATTATCTATGCGGTTTCAAGGACATCCATCAACACAACATTATTAATAGAAACATTTGGTATAAATAGGGCAGGATGAAATTGGTTATTAACAGAAGTCACATATATACATGTATAGACTTATCTTCGCTGGTGGTTTAGGGTCCATAGTCTGATCTACATTTCTAAAAACTTAAGCGTAAAATGGTAAGCTAACCTTAAAGTCCTAGAAATGGAAAATTCCTGAAAGAGCACAAGTGTCTGATGGAGGAAGGCTTTACAATTTGACAGCGATTTACTCAGCACATTGACAGTATAACCGATCAACATAAATTGTTTATATATGTATACTAGTACATCCCTACTCTGTTCTCCTTTTAAAAATAATATTGGCGAAACGAAAATCTCTCAGTCGAAAATAGATCACCGTTTATGGCTGTATACCGTACAGGTTGTTTTGCTGAGCTTAAGGATGAAGTGAACGATTCAAACGATTACAATAGTTCCTTTTAACAATCGTATTATCTACATTAGCGGTTTCAAACAGATATTTCGTAGCACTTCTTGTTTATGGAATTAATGTTCAAAAAATAAATCAAGAAATAATAATCAAAGTTGAACAACTCTAATCATCGTTCCAATGATCCTGAATATCTGTATATATATATATATATATATATATATATATATATATATATATATATATATATATATATATATATATATTCGTTAAAATCGTTAATAATCTACTAACACTCAAACATGAAAGAATTTCCCACCATAAATATCGATCTTAATATCCATAAAATCCATACTGATCATTTCTATCGCACATATATCTTTACGACGATGAAAATGTCAACAAAAAGTGCTCATCCTAATTCGTCGAAGATTTTTTTTTTTTTTTAATTTTACGATGACATCTGGCTCATTTGCATCATGTTACAGTAAAGAATACGAAAAAATAAAAAATAAAATAATTATTAGACAGATAACTTAAGACATTTGTTACAGTTTTTAACGATTCTAATAAATTTTTTTTATTTTTAGTTTGTCTACTAACTATTTACTTTATGTGAAACAGGCGAATCGAATGAATTTGGTTGGTCCAACAGTCGTTGTTTATGTATATATGTATGTATGTATAATAAAAATATTTCTTTGTGGTTTGTTTGTGCGGGGCTTGGCTGAGTATATCGCTTTAGCCTTTGTTTTGTTGGTTCGATGAGCAATTAGAAATGAAGTTTTATTTTTAATGTTTTACGATAGCAATAAATTAATTTGTTGTGAACGCATTGGGAAGAGATTCCAACCATTTTAAAAATATATAAATACGCTTGGTAATTATGTGTAATGGTGAATTTTCCATGCATATATATGTATACGAATGGGTTTGGTTTATAACTAGACATAAATTTGATGGGTGATTAAATTTAGTATATATATTCGGTTTTGATGTATAATAGACCTGACATTAATAATTGGCTTAAATTTATATAACTATTCAAGTATGTATAATATATTCGTATTGCCCGACGGCAGTGTACAAAAATTATATGTACATACATATTATATGCATTCCTATATATTTAGTATTTTCCTATTCACAGAAGAAAATTAATAAAGTTTTCTAAATTGGTAAGCCAAAACGATATAAACAATTCAAAACCTATTCTAAATCAGCTTTTTACGCAAAAACTATTACAATAATATAAAATCTTTTTAGTAATATTAAGGATATACAATACCAAAGTAACATTTTATTTCTATTTTTTTTGTGTTTGTGTCATTTTGAAAAATAATTTTCCCAAAAACAACCAACAATAAAAGCTTAACAAAATAAAAATGTACTTTCTTTATTCTGGAATACAAAATTATTTCCAGGAGCATAATAGGAAAATATTTTATGATGCAATTATGCTTTTGACATTACGAAAATTCCTTTATTTTTTCTAATACATTTACTATACGAGTACAGTGTGTACTGTCTAGTATAAAATTCGAGAGAATTTTTTTTCCATTTTCGAATATTTCTCGTCTCGTTTTTATATTCGATTCGAATCGAATTGATTATTGTTATTATTACTATAAATAATATTATTACTCGATATTTGTTTGTCTATGTCCTATAGATGTATGTATGTGTAATAAATGATCAATTAAATTGGAATTGCCTTGTTGTACTTTATGTAATGGTCAATTTATATCGATGTGTATATGTAGTCTTGTAACCATCTACCACTCTACAAATGTAATAAATTTTAGATATGTACGAGTGTAGCACATATATGTACATATATATGCGAACAGTACAAAGTGGATAGCCAATTTTGAAAAAAAAAATTACGAAAAGTGTATATATGTATATAGGAATAAAATTATTTAAGTTCGATTTACAGATTAAATGAATATATGTAAGCTGTCATTTTATATATATCGTTCACAATAGATTGAATAATAAATTAACGACATAATCGTTATTGTTTTGTAAATTATTGTTATTATTTTATTGGGCCATGAACAACAACAGCTCCCTATACCATAACAATATATTTATCGAAAGACACCTTAGAGTTCGATTTGAGTTGTTTAAGTTTTTACCTTTGGAAAACGTATTTTACCTCCTCTTTCAAATACATATTATGAGTTCCGATGGAGTGGAAATATTTTCAAAATTAATTCAACTGAAATTTTTTGCATCATAAGTTTATTTAGGAATTTTTTTTCATACACATTTTTCCGTCAGAAAAAGGTCAAGGAGACAAGGTAATAATTTTTAAATAAATATTTTTATTAATTGTTGATGATGGATTGACGGCGCATTTTCCAAAACATCATTTAAATAATTTTATAAAACTCTGAATCTCCAATCTTAAAAATCTCCTTCTATTCTTCTTGCAAATTTATTTTCTTTCGCATCAGCAATTATTTGGAAAAATTTATTTATTTGCGAAATCGAAAATACTTCACAATTCCACATAGGAACTGATGAAATGAATTAATTTTCCATTGAAATTTTAGTTCCGGCGGAATCGGGTGTATATTGGAAGTTATGATAGGGGGATCAGAGCTAGCCTTTGTGATGCATTCGCGATGAAAGTATTTTCTATTTCCCCATAAAACTATAATTGAAGTCAATATATATGACTCAACATGAAGCGGATTGCCTTAATCTAATTTTGGAACTTAAAACTATACGTATCGTTTAAATTAGTTACTGATTGAAAAAATAAAATGATGATAACAAATTTTAGTCGACATTGCCAGAAACTCACATAGTAAACACTCGAAAATTTGTCAAGCACTGTTGCAGGACAACTTTTCATATGTTTTACTATGTGGGACAGGTCGTCTAAATTTGGGGAATCGAAAAATTTATTTTTTATTGTTATTTATAAATTATAATAAATTAAATTTTACAAAAAATATTAAATTTCGATAACAAATTTTAATCGACCTTGCCAAGAACATAGTAAAGTACACCAAAAATTGTCTATTACTGCGATACAAGACAAAATAGGTCGTGCAAATGTTAAATCAGCAATCGTTATAGTTTCTAAATTTGAAATACATCTTATAAGCGACGAAATATTGACAGGTTTCATTACGGGTATTATAATGTTTTGCGAATGCCGTTTGGCCGGGCAGGTGCTCCTGTGACATGCGAGAAATTAATAACAAAAGTCGCACACGAGATGAGCGATAAAATTATGGATATGGTAGCCAAAAAACACCAGGGTGGGGTGCCTATACTATGTATATCGAAACGAAAATAACTTTATTAGAATTTGAAAATTAGATACCATCTAAAGTGGCGGCCACACGAATAATAAATATCGACGAATGTGATTTAAACAATATTGTACAAATGTTCGATCCATATTTTTTATATATTTTTTTATGTTACTGTAAATATAAACGCCAACAAATCAGGCTCGGTGAAAAACGTGAAAACACCAGTACATCTTCGTACAGCTCCTTCGGCCGAAAATATTGCTGATGTGAAATAAAGTGTGGCAACCTCAGTTCGTCATAACAATTTAATCGGTACAACCATCAACAACAAATTTCGTTTCGTAATACATAGTAGGGACCCAAGCCATTATGAAGGCGAGTTCAAGATGGCTGATTTTTATATAATTTGATAATTCGATTTTCTGAAACTAAAATTTTAATATTTTCACAATAGTTATCGTATTAAACGTACAAGTTAAAAGCAAGTTATAAAATGTCGTAAAATTTATTAATGTGGGAGTTGTGAAATTTAGAACAATCCAAGAAATTTATAAATGTGATTGTGATTTGCCAATAAACATATTAACTATTTTTACAGTGATCGACATACAATTTTTTGTGAGATCAATCGGAAGACTACGATAAACTTTATTGACATGTGACTGAGATAAATATAAGTATTCAGCTTACCTCAAACAATATCTATCTATAAATTGTTGACAACTGATTAAATATTTTGGGCACGCATTGTTTGTGAAACTCCTCAGGCATATCGAACCCCTCACACATTCATATAAATAATCAATTGTATATAATGCAACGATATATCAATATCCCAATTTCCCTCCCGTATATCCCAATTTATACGTTCTGATCCTTTTTCATTATAAGTGTACTACATAATTGAGTTTAATTACACACAACATCTCATGTACACCATTTGTGCTAGAAAAAAAACAATTTTACTTATTCCCATTGGCAAAAACCGACCGAGTAAACGCAAATATTTGTCACACAAAACTATTTCTTTTTTGTATATACATATAGAGATCCTTATTAATTTAATCCTTAGAGGTATCTTTCAAAACCTTAAAAATCAATATACAGACTGACATATATAGGACATGTGTCGTATCGAGATTATTATTTAAACGTTATTCATGCCCCAATGAATTTTAATTGTCATTCGGGTTATATGTGTCCTTTTTCTCGACTCGACAATCGAAAACGAATTCAAGAAATAGTAGGTTATCCTTTATACATATACAGACATACATATACATATATTTATAAACGAATTTATTTATTTTTTATATTTAAAGATGCGGTTGATTTACCTGAGAGAATATATTTGTGTGCGCTTTGATTTGATTTTTTGTCGTTTTGCTTTGAGGGATTACATTGAGTTTTGTTTTTTCATTTTTGTGTTATTAAGGATAATGATTATATATTACACTGTGTGCTATAAAAAATATATTGTATTTTGTATAAAAGTGTATATTCTCACAAAGATTTTATTTGTATTAGATTCAATCATCAAAATGTAAGAGGAAAAAAAATGTTGATGATGATCTTAATCCTTATCTGTGTGCCATCATTAAGAATGCTTTTTTGTGTGTATGTTTAAACGCTGTATATTCGATTTGATTTTAATTTGAAAATAGGAATTATATAGACGACAAAGTGATGAACCGAAATTCAATTTTGCTCTCGATGGTTTTGTATTTAATCGACTGTAAAAAGTGTAATCACTGCAGATTGTAATCTGTTGTTTGTTCTTTATATCTCACATACGACATCTGGATTACATATACGGTATTGTGGATTTGAAATGTTGTCTATCTGAATGATTTATATAATTCCATTGTAAACGACATGTTAAAACTAATTGTTTTATAGGATGACAATTGATTGAGATAATTTATTATAGTGATGAAGATTCGCAATCGTTTATCACTATAGAATCACAGCCCATAGCACGAGCTACTTTGGAAATCAAATTAAAATATTAGTAGAAAGGTGAGTAGTATACTCGGAGTTTCAGGATTCGAATCAATGTGGAAACAACTAAAAATGTTACGACTATGGATGTTTATGGTAATTTGTTAACGGAAATTTCTTACATTTAAAATATCCCAGAGATCAGATTCAGATCTTTAGCAGTGTAGTTTACGCCAGTCCAACTCAACTACTATTTCTGTTTGAATACAGTCCTCTTCTAGGCTGCGATAATTATTTCCTACTAACATCATGTGGTTTAATAAAATAGATTATACAGCATAAAGTGACAAACTATATGGGGAAAACCGCATTACGGATAAGATGGCAGAACAAATCTTAACTGACAAATATATCTCCGTATTACAAATATACATAAAATGAATTATAAATTTCTGATTGAGTGCATTTTCTACCAAACAAAGAAAACTTCACAACCCCTTTCATTATATCCTTCATTACGAATTTCGCGACGTATTTTTGGATCGGTGAACATCAAACAAAAATTTATTATTATAAACCCAAGATCCAAACATTAAAGGGTGTTTCTACACTAATTAAAAAAAAAATTAAATATCGTCAAAATAAAGTTATAATTTCCTTTCCCGCGCTTTTATCTTCTCCACCACCACCATCGTCATATCATTATTTTCTAACATCATTACGGCGTGAACACTGTATAATGAACCCAGTTCGCGTTTTATTCTTCGTCTTCGCCTTCTTTGAAATTAAACAATTATAAAAGTTACAATTATATCATTATTTCCGTTTCCTTAAAGACAAAAATTATGTCTTCATCGTAAAGAAGAAGTTAAACGTGAAGAAGAAGGCATAAGACACAGCATTATAGTATATTATATTATATGAGGGAACAACATTCTACAAATTTTATTCGCGTTTTTTATCGCATTGTGTCTTGATTTCGAAGTAATAACTTTCCTTCATGTTAGACGGTTAGAGCATATAAGCATTGTCGGTTCTTTTATCTCGACATACATACATAAAAAATAAAAACTTTTCTTCTTCTTTTCAATTTTTTTTATGAAGCATCATCATCTTCATCATCATCATCATCATCAGTGTATATAAGAAATATTTCTTTAATTTTTATGTCATGTCTGTCTATCAATTCATTATTTTTATGTTTTGCTGTATAGAGCTAACTAAATACGAGTATCGTACTCGCGTTTCTCATATATATATATATATATATATATATATATATATATATATATATATATATATATATATATATATATATATATATATATATATATATATATATATATATATATATATATATATATATATTATGTTGGATGTTTTATGTATTATTGGAAACGGTAATAAAGTTGTCAGGAAAATGTCTAAGAGATAAAACAAAACATAACATTTGTTTCAAGTAAATATAAAGATGAAATGGAATCGTGAAATTGTAGAAGAAAAAAAATTTTGCAAATTTAATTCTAAGGTCAATCAATCACGCGCTTTTGACATACTCATGACAACTGGGATGGAGTTAAGTAAAGGATGGATCGATAAGTTATCACACAAATTGTGCCAAAGGTGGGCAAATGCATATAAGATGTTATACTACATTTCCTCTAATGTTATACAATTTGAAAACACTGATGTGCCACCAAAGAATTTATAATTGAAGGAGGAATATTAAAATGTGCACAAATTTACCATGTCAGATCGATGTTGGTATCATATTATTGTTGTATTCATGTAAATAAAAGTCACTAGATGTTATTGGATTCGAAGTGAAATTTAATTTTATATGACAGCTAACAGACTTACAGACCAACAAAATTGATTACAAACTTCACGTTGAGCTGGAAATTAAAACAATTAATTTGGTTACTGCTGTTACCAATTAATCTAATATCTGAAAGGTCAAACTTTATTTAGGCTTACATTTGTTATATTTGTACATAGAAATAGGATAAACTTTGAGGCCAAAAAATAAATCAAAATTGTCTTATTCCGAATTTGTGTCCGCAGATGGTTGAGAATTTGAGATGAAACAAAAAAACAAAAAAAAAAAAATTCACCAGTCCGCATGTTGTTGATTAAACTTTTCTTTATTTTTTTGTATAATAATGTACATACATATTTCCATTTTTGTTGTCTTTTTTGTGTCTTTTAGAATTGTATGTACACCGGGTGTGTACGTTCAAAATGAGAAAATTTTCTCTGGATATATGTATACATATATATGCAAATTTATTTTTGTTTGACACAAACCACCACCGCATCTATATACATACATATATACATGTTTTGTAATAAGGTCTGGTAAAAATATGAATATCTAACTTCCTATACCAATCATTTTCTTATCTTTCGATCAACACACAAATTTAGGAGTTCATCATTTATCGCGCGCTATATAAATGTATCGTACCAAACCAAAAAGTTCCTACTTATATCATTATCTTTGTTGAAGTGTATGTTCCTTCCTGTTGTATTGTGTGCAACAACAACACCGATTAAACTACCGTCTATTTTATATACAACAACAAAACAATAAACATCCAAACAACAACAGCGCACAAAAAAGTAAAATTTATTGCTCCACTGAGACCTTTTCAGTTTTCACGAAAGCAAAAGAAGATACTTTATGGGATGTACATGAAAAAAATGGAGCGCGAGATAATTTTTTTATTTGTTTTTTTTTACTTATGTTCTCGTCTTTAGAAATTGAAAGTAACGCAACAACATCAAAACATTGTTAAACTAAGACGATTAGCGTCTATCTTTGTATACTCTTATACTTCCTGTGATAACTTTTTTTTTTAGATCCAGTGTGTTGAATGGTTTTGAAATTCATTAATTTTAGTTTTTGGTGACAAAAGGACTATACCTATCTGAATGGTTTTCTATAAATATCCAACCATATTTTCTTCTACATATTTCCTTAAGTTTTATGATCGTGATAATTAGACGTAATTAAGGTTCATCGCATTTTTGTGAACGATTATAACATGGCACATATGTTAAACGAGACGATAACTGACCTGTCTGTAAAGTTTATAAACTTAATAATTATTCCCAGATGTCAGTTTCTGAAATTATGTTATATAAATTTACTTCTCGAACAGTTATTTCATCTTTAAGACGTTTTGATATTTAATTGATTGATGATTATGCGGTTCAATTGATAGCACAATCATAACGAAAAACAAATTATCGATCCCTTCCTCCCTCATGAAATCGTATTCTGTTAACTTTTATGCTCATTCTGAATATTCGAAATATCCTGGTTTTGTCCCCTCGTTTAATCGTAAAGAATTTTTCAATTAAAAAGGTATATAGATTTAGAAGAGCGAAATACAAATTCGGCTGACATTTCTTTGTATACCTCGAATTTCTATATTGGATTGATTCATAAATTTATTATAAAATTATTGATTTTGTGCACATAAAGATTGGATATATAAATGCGGGAATTGAAGGGTAATTATTCTCGTATTCAAGAAGTTTAAGTTAGTGGAAATTTTAAGTTTTGATTATGGTGGTACATCCAATATTAGATCACTTCGTAGTCAAGGGATTTAGCAGCATATTGATATAAATATTTTAATATTTTAAAAATTTCCATGGATATAAATTTACTATCTTAAAAAGGTAGATTCATTAAAATGAGATTAATGTGTCTGAATATTATTGAGGGGCTTGTATTGATTTCCAAAAATTTGAATAAATCTATAGAGTCATGGTATGATACTCGTTTCAAAAACTCAATTTTAAAACACTCACTTCATGTTTACAATAGCCGTGTTTCTTGACGTATGATCTGATCCGGATCAGATCATATCTGCTTTCCTTTCATTTATATAGCCGAGTATAGCCGCGTTTCATGAAATAAACATAAAAATTGTACAATTTTTTGTTTTTGTATCAAAATTTTGAACCAAAATGCTACTAGGATCAATATAATAACCTAAAAACAAAAACTAATTCAATTTTTGTGTTGATTTCATGAAACGCGGCTATACAAATGAAAGGGAAGCAGATATGATCTGATCCGGATCAGATCATACGTCAAGAAACACGGCTAATTACAGCATTCAGATTTGTGTCAAACTCAGAAACCACACCTTTTAAACTATTGCTTAACCACGCATATTCTAGTTGGTTTAAACAATCTGATAAAATACACGAGCATCCGTGAACATCTCTATAGGATCGGCGGTATAAACTTTTAAAACTCGTTCAAAATCACAGTACTTTTAATTTCTATGAAAAATAATAAAGTCCACCAGTATTGAGACACCTTAAAAACAAAGGCTAGGCTATCTGAAAATGTGGACTAGAACTTGTGGACATTTCTAGAGTCTTGGTTATTTAATTAATTCAACATAAAGATTTTCGTCGCCTATTTGAGTATTTCCATTGAAAAAAATAATAAAAATTATTCAAAACATAGAAATTGTAAATATCAGAATTGAATTTGCTTGACTACACAGATTTTAGTTATTGTAGAAACTATTTGAAAATATAAACAAACGCTCGTGATAATATCTGGGATCAACGGTACAAAATTGTAAAAGTCAGTCAAAATCACGTAACTTCTAAATAGTAAAACCCATCAGAATTTAGTGGTGGTCTCAATTTGACGAATATATGCGCACATTTTTAGGATCGGCAGTAAAAAATAATTAAATTCGTTCAAAATTCTAAATTCTGTGAAAATGTAACAGCCCATTATAATTTAATACGAACTCAAAAATAGCAGTTGGTCTATCTGAATATGTGTATTGGAGAGCAAGTGGAAATCTCTAAAATCACGGCGCACTAAATTTACAAATCAACAATTTTAACAGTCAAATTTAACCATAAAACATTGTTACATAAAAAGAAATATCGACGGTGATGTATCTTTAAATTGTTAGAGCATGTGATTCTTCTAACCGGCATTGGTCATTTTGAAATTTTTGGATTCGTCATGATGTGCTGAATTACGATTAGTCAATATTAATATTACTAGTTTTTAATATTAATTGCAGCGAATTTATGACACCTTAACTATCAACTGCCATTATATGAAATTTTAGACGTATTGGTTTTCGAATTAGAAAACTTAAAATTTAGATTTCTCAATGTTCGTGGCTATTAAAATCTCCAGCTTAAAAGTTTTCATAATTATTTTTATGATAATAATAGTTTACGAAGAAATATGATGATTGCGTATCGTTGAGATGTGAGAACATACTCGTACATTAAATTTCAATCGGAAAGCTTAACAATCACTGCCTTAACTATAATATTCATTATGCACACTAAATAAAATAAAAACCTTTTAAAATGGTTTTTTTATCTTATCGCAATCATATATTTCAATCTTTAATTTTGATCTAATAAAATCAAAAATTATTTCAAGATCACAAGATTCATGATCATTTCGATCGCAACATGCACATTTACGTATACACGTACTATATACAAGCAGGTAACAAAAACAACTACAATGATTGATATTTTCTAATTGATGATTGATCGATTTCAATTTAGGTTTGATGAAGATGAATTCTATAAATTACATCTCGGAATAGTAAAGTAATTGAATTAAAGTAGCTAACTGTTTTTTATATACTTTCGGTTAATAGTTTTGTTCTAGAATCGTGACTATAACTTTCATATATAGCAAAGAATTTTTAATAGTTTTGGATTATTATATGGGAGTCGATTGACTTTAATGGATTTTATTCTAAACATTCGTTCAAACGAAACGATGCGTGGTAGCTGAGATTTATTGTGTGACCCCAATATATCTCACCTCTAAGACCGTTAATATCCATATTGTGGATATTAATGTAAATATTAAATAAGGAAAAGGATATTAATATATCCACCAGGTGCGCAAAATTATTTATACATCAGTTAGCCGAATGCCACCCTATATATAAAAAATAATAGATTTTTGTGCCATATCTCGCTCTTTCCTTACACAAAACTGTTCTCTAAATTATTCACGCCGATTGACGAAAAATAACACAAAAAATAAATATCCGAAGGATATAAATCCTTATTATTATATATATATGTATATACAAAAAAAACTGGTATATATACGCAGGACTTACATACATCTACATATCGTATAATAGAAAAAGGTCCTTTAAGACGGATTTCTTAACGTATATGAAAAAATACAATTCAAAATGACAATTCTTTGGTTTAGTCCTGCTTGTCGTGTATATCGTACATAGCTGAATAAGGACAATGGGAACGTTATTCTTCGATTTTGTAATAAAAAAAAACAAAATAAAGGATGACAATGGAAGATATATCAAAAAAAAAAATACCAGAGATTTAAGCCTATCGAATCGATTATACATCATCATGATGATGGTGGTAATTGGAAATGAGATCGTATATTATTGTGCTTTATTGGAGGAACACACAGTTGGGCCAGGTGATCGAATAGAATGATAATGTTTTATTAAATTTTACTGAAGCGAGCAATTCCATGAAAGTTATCAAATGTTGCCGTATACAATACAATAAATAGTGTGGCTCTTTTCAAACCAATATCAAAATAGTGAAAAAACAACGTTTGTTTAATAACGTCTTAACACATTTATTATCAAGACTTTAATCCAGTATCGTTACATAAACACAACAAAATCCATAATTTTATTATAAGTACGCTGTCTAACTAACATACATATGTATATACGAGTAACATGAATTTCTGTTAATCGGCTTCATGTAATCTTTAACAGGCAACATAAGAACAGCTACAAAATTAAAGATCTATAATAACTTACTAAATTAAAAGACAATAATAATAATAAAAAAAAATCCCAAATTTTATGAAATCGAACGAAACGAAACCAAAATCAGTCGAATCGACCAAACACCCAAACAATAGGGACTGTTTTAAGATAATAAATTGGGATTCTTTTCGTTATTGTATATAAAGAACAGTATTCCGTGTCTAATAAGAATATAAGAGCAAAGTAATAAGACGAATAGAATTGATCTAATTTTTATTCAAACTGAACGAAATAAATTCGATTGTTAATGGTTTTCTACAAAGGTATCTCTCAAGACAACGATGAATTGGTAAACGGAATTGTTAAGAAAAAAAAAGTTAATTTTTATTAATTGAGTAATTTATATTACTTTCATTCTTCTTCTCTATCTTATTTCCAACATCCAAAAATAATCGACTTTGTCTTATTGTCTTATATGTATATATACAGATGAATAGAATTTAATAGAATCGATTCGACGAAAGAAAAAAAATACTTACTGTTCTGTTTTCTAAAAGACGTAAAGACGTTAATAAGACTAATGATATTCTTTGCATATACTCGTATATATAATGGCTAAATGAATAAATTTGAAGGAATTTACCTGGATCATATATAGACATAAGCTTTTTGTACATATCACAAGATATAAGAAGTTACTTCAATTTTTTTTTTGTGTTTATGGTCTTGAACTCGCTTTGCTCTCTTTCTCTGTTGTCTCAATGTCGTTGATTAATTGGCCATAGTAACCTTTCGATTATCGATCTTTTACGCGCGAGACGTTATACAGACGTGCTAATGTAGGTCAGTTATGAACAAATAACTTCATTAAATTTTTCTTTTATATAAATAAGTTTTTGGGTAATGAGATTTAGAAAAAAGAATTCTTTTATCTTAAGCATTACAATGGACTTGGCCCAGTTGGTTGCTTTAGTATAGTGATAATATGATTTAGAACGAAATATAAATAAACGGTTCATTTATTATTCAACTTAACTATTTATAATTGTTCGAAAGCGGTCCGAATTGATTAATGTGTTATTCTATTTGACGTTTCAATCAACAAAAAAATCATCGGAAAGCAAATGTACGTGGCATATATTTCCAGCGTGTTGATTTGTCAAATTGACTAAATCGAATTTTCCAATTTGGAATCTCAATGCTCGTTCGTTTTTTAATAACTGACACCATAATTGGCTAATGCAGATTTAGATAAGTCCACCCCATAACCATGGTTACATGGTCTTTTACATGGTTATCTCGTTATAGTCACAAAATAAAAGTTGCAATAGATCACCGAAGGCACTAAAGTATACTCAATAGCCATACATATCTAATTGTACTGGTTCTTGAGTTCAGCCCTGTTCATAATGCATTAAAATTGAATCATTATCTCAAACTAACAAACACAACAAAAAACATATTTTAATTAATTTTATCGTTATTCGGCATGTAATTTCACACTTCATATAAAGGAAAAATAATCATAAAAAATTATCTCAAGTTCAGGATAATCAGGACACATGCTTGGTTCATTCGAAAAATAAAAATCCCCAGTAGCACATCACCGCAGAAACGATTCAACATGTTGCCCTCCATATATACAAAATACAACTCAACTCGTCGAACAGTCATAAAAACCAATTTTTATTTTATTTTATGATGACTATAAACTCGAATAAAATATTTATTATTCCAAGAAAATATCCTTTTTTTTTGTTTTGCTTTTGTGTTCATCATCATAATATAATTATGATCCTTCATCGTCGTCACCCGCAACATAACGCAAAAACATAACAAAAATAAAACAGCATAATAACGCACACTATAATAATGCTTTGATTTGAACGATTTCACCGACACAAAAATGTCAGAAAGCCTTTAGTGATAAAAAAAAATAAAATAAAAAGGACGAGATATACAAATATTTTGTGCACACATACAAAATATATATATACAAAAGGACAAAACAATGTTTCTCTCGTATATATATGTAGTTTTAATTAGACGCAGAAAATGTATATACTGTGCAGTGCAAAATTTTATACCGCACAAAGGATGAGAAACAATTGCGTTTGTTGTTGTATTAAGTCCTGTTTTGGTTGTCGTGTGAATTAATCACACACAAACAAAGTGTGAAATAAAAATTTTTTTTTTTTTTTTTTTGTGTGTTTGATGTTCCCGCCGGCACTTATATTATAAACGAATATGTATATACATAATTCACACACACACACACACACACACCATTAAAAAAAGGATATTCATAAAAATAAGGACAATAACAACAACAAAAAATCGACTTTTTGTTAAGACGAAAATTAAATATTTTTATCAAAATGTAATCATTTGTTATCCTTAAAGACGAGAGAAAAATTCGATTCTTTTTTAGGTTTTGTGTATCTTTTATAAAGGATATATAAGACGAAAAAGTTATGAATTGTGTGTTTTGTTGTGTTTTCAACAGAAAAAAAAAGAAAAGAAAATGACGATAATGATAATTGGTTTGAATCATTCCAGTTTTTCCTTTTTGTATATCCAAAGTTGTTAAACATACCGACTTATGTTGGTGCAAATATTTGCCATTGTGATCGACAAATAATAGGAATTGGTTGTTTATGATTTTTTGCGGCATCTATAGAACTCAATGGAATCACTTGGATTTTTGCGGTGATTTTTATTTTGTTTTGGTAAGAATCGATAAATCATGAATTTACTGATGAATAAAGTTATTGTAAATGCGTTGTCGTCGTTTTGTCTCCCGCGCGAGAAATGATAATTCACAAGAAACACACAAAGAACTGAGACTGGTATGGTATACTAAAGTCTTTAAAGAATTAGCACACAGTTGATTTCAAATTATATTGATGCAAATCAAGTTTTCATATGTTTTACTATGTGAGTGCTTAGAGTAAATTTATCTAAAAGCTCTCGCCCTCAGTTCTACCAAACACGGCATTAATGACTTAATAATTAAGGTTGATCATCAAAGCCAAATACTGCATAATCGCTTCTTACCTCTAAAATGGCTTCAAGAAATATGACACAGTCATATTGATGCGTAAGTGGTGGTACCTGCAGGTCAATTAGGCTTAGTAGCTCTAAACATCTTAGTACAACGTATATAGTTGTTCGGCGGACGTAGTACATGCAAATCAGCCAATATATTACCAATTTTGTACTACTAATATAATTGAAAAAATGAATTGAACAGCAGCAGCATTGATGAAAATGTACAAAAATGTTACTCTATTTTACTCTATTTTATTTAATGGTATATAGAATCATTTGTCCCAACTGCGGTGAATAAAACTAACCAGTATCCTCCATGGTATAATATAAGTAACCTGAAGAACAAGATGGAGAAGCTCTACAAAGAAAAATCAACTACTACTCAAAAATTATACCGAACAAGTTTGCACAATTTTTTCAATCAGTTTACAAGCCGGATGACGTCGCTAAATGGACCAAACTAAGAGATGGCCCTTACAAAGTACCGATGTAGACACCGCAAATTGCAGCTGAGGATATTCATCTAACTGTAGAAACATTCGGAGATGAATGTGGTCCAAATGGCATACCAGCTTCAGTACCAAGAGACTATATAAAAATTTGGTAATTCCTCCTTGCCTACTTGTCAATCAATCATTGAAATTAGGAAAATTTCCTGTAAAGTGGAAAATAACCAGAGTGACACCAATATTCAAAATTGGAGCAAGTAATGATATTTTTCATGTTATAGAGAAAAATCAATCCCCAAATTATTTGAACTGGTAATATGCAATTCATTCAAAGCGATAGCTCCTATAGATACATATTTCTAGGCCAACATGGATTTGTGTCAAAAAGATCTACTACAACCAACCTAAATCACAAGCAGGTGGATGTGGTGTATACAGACCCCGCCAAAACCTTTGACTCGATCAGTCATTGCAAAATATTACAATTTTTGTATAAATTTGGCTTTTCCAGCGTTTTTTTACTGGTTTATCTTACTGGTGTATCTTATACCCACGAGTAACCGTACACAGTATGCTGAAATCGGAAATTAAAGATCCAAATTAATTGA
Organism: Tipula unca; assembly: GCA_951394425.1. NCBI lineage: Eukaryota > Metazoa > Arthropoda > Insecta > Diptera > Tipulidae > Tipula > Tipula unca. The sequence goes on along the minus strand of OX596380.1, from coordinate 1,016,146 downwards.
AATTTTTTTAAGCGTACCACAAGGTTCACATATATTGGCTCTTGGATCTTCATAATTTTCCTCAATAGAGTAACTGATGTTATACATGGAAAATATGGACGATACCATCAGCCCGCAAAAAGACATTGACAATATTGTAACTTGATGTGAATCCAATGTGCTTTATCTGAATATCAACAAATGGAAGACCATATATCTTTTCATTGAAAAGTAAATCCTGTTGAAAACAGTATTATATATGAATGGTACCATTTTACAAAAAGTGTTCGAAACAGAAAACCTAGGGGCTACTCTTGTTGGAAATATGCGTTCTTCACAAAACACATCGAACAGTGCATTGCCAGAACTAACTCCAGATTCCGTTTTATTAAACGGTGGATTTGTGATATTGATGATATAGAGAGACAATTAAAATCCTGTATTATGTGTTAGATATCAAGTGGAATATACAGAAAATGTTTGAAGTTCCAGTTATATATGACTTATATATTGATAAACTTGAAAACGTCCAGAAGAAATGTATACAATACATAACCTGGAAAAAAGATTGGCCTGGATGTGAAACCTATAAAATGACAATATTAAGAAACAGACGAGAACTGCTATGGTGGGACTTATCTTCTTATAAATAAATATCTATTGATTTCAATACTTGCGTCATTTATTTAGAGAGACAAAGTCTGTAAGCAAAATTAAAGTCTGTGAGAATGGATCGAATCAATAATTGCGATTGCTCCTCTTAACTTCAAGGAGGAAATGTTATAATATTCACATTTGTAGTGCATAAGCGACGATAGTTCATTTGCCTAAAGATTGCCGATTTTATATATACATATTTAGTTTGGTTATGTGATCTCCAATATTAAATTTTTAATCATTTTACTATTTATATAAGATATGTTTTCGATTAAAATTCTCCAATACATTATCATAAAATACGACAAGAACATTTTTCCCATCTAAAATTCCAATCGAATGAATAATCGATTTCTTATAAACGAATAACATAAAATTTACGAATCACATCGTAAATTATATTTCCAATGTCATGATGAACCCATTTCCATACATATAAAAATGATCGCGCGCATATATGCAACACAATCAATCATTCGATTTGTATATATGTTTGTATGTATTATAAAATATCCCACCAAGTCCCAAGTCTGCCAGTATACACCAACCAGCTAACGTTCTAAAAAATTAAAATTAAATGTTTAATTTCTTACTTATACGTTACAAGATATTTGTATCTCAAGATCATTTATCATTCGACAATACAAAAATGTGTGTGTGTGTGTGTGTGTGTGTGTGTGTGTGTGTGGATATCACGTTTTATATATAACCGGGACACAACACCGTGTTTTTATATGGAGTCGGAGTACTACTGTATGCGGCAGCACCATATAGAGCGCGCGATAGAAACTTTCTACTAACTATATACGAAGATTCGACCAACGACCCAAATATTTTCGATATGCGTGCGTTATATTATATATGGTGTCTAGCTAGATCGTTTTTACTTTTATAGATTTAAGAAGGTTTTTAATCAAGATTTATTTAAAAAGGGCTTATCATGACGAGATTAATTGTAATTGTTTATAGTCTGTTATGTTTTTGATTTTTATATATGGTTGGTTTTTAATACTTCAGTAGATCCAAAGATTAATTACGTTTTAAAAGATTTTTGATTTCAATGAAAAACAAAACAATATTTTTATGTTATAAGTTTTAATGTCTTATGACATTTGATAAGAACCGAGTTGAGTATGGATCTATGGATATAAAAATAAAAATTTAAAAACTACTTTGTAATAGATATTATACGGTAAGACGATAATCAATTATTTTGAATGGTTAACGGTTTTAGTTGTTAATAAATTGGTGATGAATTATCACTCTTTTGTGTTTAAAAATATTATTAAAGTTTGAGTCTTAAGAAAAAAAATATAAAAATTCCATATTCCAAATTTGTTCTAATAATTTTGATGAGTTTTCCAATTTTCGATTTCTGAACAAATCAACTCGAATAACCAATTTACAATTGAATTGTTCCATTACTAAATAAATAAATTATAGTATCTGGTTACCAATATAGTCATGTATAGATAACTCAACTTGAATTCATTTATCATCATCGCATCAATAAAATTGTTACTAGTACACACAAATAGTTGAATAGATTTCCAACAGTTTCTATATATTATTATGTAAACCAAAGAAGAAAAACCTCAAAAAAATGATTCTTGTATTTTTATTTCATATATCGAAAGAAACCATCTGTTGGTTTTCTTTTCTTTAAGATTTCAGTATTCGACTTTTATTTTATACACACACACACACACACACATTTCTTTTTGTTCATCTTCATTGACCATAATGATGATATCCTAATTTACAGATCAACCGAAAATATATTACAATACATTCAATCCCTTTTTGTATTATAGTCTTTGGTTTCTTTTGTCTGGATACGTATCCGATTGATAAAGATTTAAAGGAATTTCTTCTTTGGTTTTTGTTGTTATAGTGTCGAGTTCAGTAAAATTTCTCTTTGCGGTATATCGTATATATGAAGATCAACCAGGGTGAAATAATATTGTGTAACTGTTATACAAATTGCTTATTAAGATGATTTGTTTCGTAATATTATAACAACTGGAATAAATACAAAAGAATCGATCGATGGCTTTGTAATAATCAAAAATTAAAGGAATTATTAAAGAAATAAATTTGGCGGTTTTTTTGTAATTCTCTAAAATGAGATAGATTAGGGTAATTTTATGAGTTTGAATACTGCTATAATTAGGTGAAAATTAGACACCTGCTATACCAACTGGGAATTATTAAACATACCGCGATTTACAAAATATTATGTACGTTTATCCTAATTTATCGGATTAGCCGCTTCTACTGATCCCAGCGATGGAAATTTACATGTAAAAATGATTTTTTTAGCGTAAACCTTTTCCCAAAATGGTGACTAACCTAGTATTGACAAAACTTTTCAATCTGTTCGTGACCTCACACCCCAATAAATATAAAGTTGATATTTAATAGTCATTGGATCTTTCGATAATTGCATCATCCGAATTATCAATATTAACTATAACTCCGGTTCTTCTATGGTTCAACATAGTTTGAGAAATGGTTCAACATAGCTTGAGAAATGATTGAAATCGTGTCAAATATGTGGTGAAACTGAAAAAAACTGAAATTGAAGGAACTGAGAACAATTACCTCAAAAAAAATTAGACGGTCCAGTTTGGTAGGCATGCTTTGCTCCTAAAATGAGAAATAAAGGAAAAATAAATATAATGTTGTTCTTCAACCAACCTCAATAATTAAGTGTATATGCGGCACTCGACAAGAGTGACTTCTAACAAAACCTATATATGAAAGAAAATAGTGCATAACCGAAAGAGAGGTGTTTAAGTCTTTGCCTGAAAAAATTTGTGATCAATGTTTGAATCCATCAAAGAATATTACCAGAAACCAAACCCAATAATCCAACAATACATTCCATCTAAACCCCTTTCTTCTATTAAATATATAAAATGACAAAAGACCTAAACAACAATGACGTCAACCATTCTGCCAAATTTATTTTTAATTTTCAATTCGAAACATTTCATTTTTATCAACATGCAATTTGATAAAATATAAAATAATGTTAAAAATAACATATTCTCAAACGAATGATGCTACCTTGACCCACCAAACCCACATATCAAAAAAATAAATAAAAAAAACATCTGACGATAATTTTGCTGGAGCGTACGAGCATATACCCATTTTTTTATGTTAATGAGTTCGTAAAAATGTTGATTTTTGATAAAATTGTGATGTTGATTTGTGTACTACTGATAAGACTGATGACATGAACATATTGTTAAAAATTTCATTATACAAGCATCATTTTCTGGATAAAAATAAAACAGTTTGGTTGTTGTAATTTATTTCTATATAAACTGATAATGATAACTATAAACTATAAAAATTATCCATAATTGGGTTTGGTCTAATGACTGGAATAAGTAATTTAATTAAATAATTGTCATTGTGCTGGAATGAATTTGTGATTTTATTTCTGCCTGATTATATTCTGGATTCCTAAAAACCTGGGTTTAATTTTTTTTTGTATACCTGTCGTGTTATTTTTTATCGATATTTATATCTAATGTAATTACATACCTTTATATATATATATATATATATATATATATATATATATATATATATACATATTATTTAGTGATGAATTACTACTGTCTGGATATCTTGAGGGACTTATAGAAATTTGAAATATTGATTTAAATTTATCACTTTTAGAATTTCAAAAAACGAAAAAAAAACACAATTCGAATGTCCAAAAGACCGATTTGTTTCATTGTTATTTGGTTTAATTTAAAAAATTCTCGTAGATGTCTCGTTCGATAGCACATAAAACAACAAAAGGATATAAATTTACTAGGAACATGTATATAAATTTATATGAATATAGAGGGAGGAATTTCATATACATCTATACAAATAAATAGTCCTAATGAGGATTCTTGATTAATTGACAGTCATTAATTAATACAATTTTTGGCTTCCTTAATGAGACCTCTAGAAAATTATTGTCATTTGTATAATTAATATTATAATGCGAGAAACCCATTATGAATTTTAGTAAAATACAAAACACATCCACACAAATTAAATGATTCGCATTTCATAAATTCGCGATCTACATATTTTCATATTGATTTAATCCTCTTCCTTTAACCAATACTAAAATCTAATTGCCGTTGTTAGAGACAAGGACTGTGAAAACTAACACACTGCAAGATGTTGGGAGGAAATGAGATAATATTAGAGGAGACATTAAATTAGGGATGAAAAGAAAAAGCCTTTAGCAAACAAAGAGTCGTGGTTTGAAATAAATGCCATTAAAAATAGCTCGATTTTGTAGTTGCAGTTTGTCTCAAAATTTAAATTAAGTCGTCACGGGGCATGAACCTTGACAAATACAAAATGTTAAGTATGTTAAGTATAGTACTGGTAAAAATGCGAGTTCTGACTGCAACGATATTTCAAAAATTCATATTTATAGGCGTCCATATTACATAGTCAAAAATTCTATGGAAAGAAAATAATGTACACAAGGAAGGTTATCGAGATTTCTTTCGAGAGAATGGAAATATCGTGAGATCTGTAGCAGCCAAATATCTCGATTCACCGATATTGGAAACTGCTGCAAAATAAGTTAGTGAAATTCGAAATATAAATCAATATTTTGAATTAAGCAACCACACAAAAAAAGGCATCATCAATATATAGTAAAGGAAGAACAACATAAATTATATAATATTACAACGATTCAACACAGCACAAAATTATCAGCGAGTAGCCGAACAACAACCTTGGATCATATGAAAAAAGGACGTCATCAGCAGCAGTGCCAACAGCAGGAGTATAACCGAAAATCTTTTATAACCAATTTCAACGAGGCGGCGCAGTACCCTGAATGGACAACGAGGCCAACAATATCCGGAGATATCTCGAACCGGGGGAACATTTTGCTCCCCAAACAAAACTACACGGTAACCGTTACACAGCTGCTCAAACCGAATTTCAAAACATGGTGAAATTAGGAATTTGCCGTACATCGACTTCTTCCGTTTCTTGTTCACAATACAAATAATCAAGAATCAGATCACGATTGGAGGCCGTGTGGAGGCTATCGGTTATTAAATAAAGTTACGATACCGGATCACTGCCCGATACACCACCTACAAAATTTCTACATGCGCATTTCTACAAAATTTGTCCTGTATCATTGCAAAATTTTCTCCAAACGTTGCACTTGAAGACTGTAGCGGCATAATAAAACAAAACGTTTACAAAATGGTAATCACAACACCATTTAGCCTCTTCAAATGCCCCAGAATGCAATTTGGATTACGATAGGCTGTACAAATGCTGCTGTTTCATGAACGAAGTCGTTCGAGATCTCGACTTCGTTTTCATCTACATTGACGACATTCTAGTGGCATCGAAAAATGAGGAACAACACAAACTCCACCTGGCGTGAACATCCAAACCTCGAATTGCGTATATTCTGTGCATCCACTGCGAATTCTCAGAATGAATTTACTCAGCCACAAGATCACCCTTAATGGTATTCTTGCTTCCCTGGAACGAATTAACGTCATTGAGAGCCAGCTCTCACCTCAATAAATGACATCCAACGCTTCATCGGCATTGTAAAATACTACCACCGATTTATTCCGAAGCTCGCTAAAATACTCACACCAATTAACTCTACTTCGGTTGCTCTACTCAAGAACCCCAAGATGTCAAACAACTTCTCTTGGCAAGAAGAATATCAACAAGCTTTCTCGACACTCCAGAGTGAATTGGCTAACGTAACACTGTGAGCCGCCCTCGTTAGCACAGTAAGTAGCGCGCTTGCTTTGTTATTCGAGGGTCTCGGGTTCGATTCGCGGGGGTGACTAAAAATCATGGTTGGGTGTTTTTAATGTGTAAGTATATGTGTTTGCTCGGGTATTGCACCGTGGGCCCATTAGTGGCATTGAGTGCTGGAGTAATCCGCTCAATTAAAAAAAAAAAAAAAAACACTGTTAGCGCATCCGCTGAACGACGTAAAATTCAACGTCATGACTAATGCATCGAACATGGCCGTTGAGGATGTAACATTACAATAAGATTGTTGGGAACCATTGGAATTTTTCTGAAAGAAACTCTCGGATGCCAGAAACAATATCTTCAACATTATTTCACCACAATACCATCATCAAATCGCAAAAAGTTGACTTGGAACCCACTTTCTAATAAGATTTTACCTTCTGGTGCCACGTATGCTTAGAGCTTTTTGAACTACTTGACCTCGAAATCGTGTGCGAACCATTACCTGGGATGAATCGCCCATAAATCGTAGAATAACTTCGTTGATCCGTTTGAACACTTTACACAACATTTCATTAAATTGAACACTACTCCCTACTTTTGGCCCAGTATAAACAAGAACCTAACCCATTAGGCACAATCATGTTTATGCTATAAATCAAAAGTTCAACGGCAACGATTCGAACATATTCATTTGGACATCGTATGACTAATTCATCCGTCCAATTTATATACTTATCTACTTACCTATGTCGATCGTTTCACTGGCTGGCCCGAAGCTTATACTGCATGACATACTGCATTGCCACCACATTCGTTTAAAACTATATGTATCCTGATTTGGTGTTCCCTTTGACATCATAATTGATTAATTAACGCAATATGAGGCCAAACTTTTCTCAGAATCAACGAAATTCCTCGGCTTCCATCGGATACGTACAACTGCCCTATACTAGCCAGAAGAAATGCCGTTCATTAGAGCTCTGAGAGCCCAATGGTCCTGCTTGAAATTTCTGCAACAGTGAGAGAAGATCTGATGTGCTCACCAGGTAAAATGGTTTACAGTCAAACCATCAAGCTACCCGGGGAGTTTTTTCGTCGAAAAAACGCGTTCACCCATACCAACCAGCGACAAAGTCGTAGATCAACGAAACAAAACGATATGGCTTAACTCGTTGACTTAATTAAAGACAAACAACGATCAATTTCGATCAACAGATTTGCAACCAGCCTATGGTAGTCCAAATTCAGCTGATCCAAACATCAGCTACGAAACGATATAACACCGTACAAGTTGCCATATTAATTCAATAGTTTTCCATCTGCGAGGGGAATCATGTAGCAACCAAATATACAGTGGTATTCGAAACTGCTACAAAATAAATAAGTGTAATTCAACAATGTTAACCTCCAACATTGGACACCTCTTTATTTTGGACACTCCTCTATTTTGGACACTTTCGTTTATCCCCTTCAATTTCAGTACAAAATTTTTTAAAAAAAACTTCTCAAATACCTCTATAAATTGGACAACCTCTATATATTACACAACCTCTAAGTATTGGACATTAAATTGAATATTTTTTAAATATTCCTTTGAATTTTACCTCTGTAAGTTGGACACTATTTCGCGTAAGTGCGATACTTATACAATTGTACAAAGTTAAAAGTAAAAAAATATGATGGTGGGGTTTTTGTAAAAGGAACACACAAAATGTATTAAATGTGTTTTATCCGCTAATTTTTAGGAATTTCCTCTCGATGAATATAAAATTCAATAATTAAGAGACATATCACAAAAGTAGGTGAGTGTAGTATAGTATTCATTTCAGTTTCTCACTACTCGTTTGTTTTTCATTTTTTATTACTAATGTATAAAACCAGGTGAGGTCAATCTTCATATAGTCATAGTCGACGATATGTGTTTTCTTAATACTTAATACTATTTTTCCGTATATTGGGCACCTCTATAAATTGCACAGATTCCTCGGTCCCTTGCGTGTCCAATATATAGAGGTTTCACGTATTTATAAATCAATATTTATATAACCAGATAACTTCGTGGAAAATATCATAAAAACACTAGAGAGTTTCCTAGTTGGCGCCATTTAAATATATAAGCTAAGACACAGAAAAAAATTATTATTTTCTATTAAAATATTTGAAATTTTTTTTGAACCAATATTTTTTATAAACCAAAACTCAATCATGATTGGTTGTAAAGCTTGAGAGTTTTAATATTTATGGCAATTAGCAGATTCTGTCCGAGACAATAATGGTTTGAATTTAGGCACATCGATTTGATCCAAGTTAAATTAGTTTATTGTAAATTAATATTTTTTTGTTTAAATTAAACATCAATTTGTTTCAATGCAAAATTACTTTTATGAATAATATACAAGCTAGTTTTAAAACTAGATGGTAAATTTTCTCAGAAGAATTTTTGTCGTTGATTCAAAAATTTTTATTTTGGCTTTTGGCTCTTGACAAATATAATTTTTGTTTAATTTAATAATACTTTACTTGACTTAAGATTTTAGAGTTAGAATCAAGAAAAAAAATTATAGTTTTGAATTTAGACTATACAATTTTAAAACAATACTAACAAAGTGTTATCGAAATTGGGTTTAATTTGACTAAAATGAATTTTGTTTAATAATAATAATTGTTTGCCCGTGGAGGATTAAGACCTTAAAGATAATATATATGTATATATATATATATATATATATATATATATATATATATATATATATATATATATATATATATATATATATATATATATATATATATATATATATATATATATATATATATATATATATATATATATATATATATATATATATATATAATATTTGATCGTAAACCTCTCAGTTTATCTCTAAAGTGATTTTCTTTCGCCTTTCAACGTTAAATCTTACATGTAATCAAATACTTATAAACGAGGGGAAGAAACCTTTATAAGATATATATATGTATATATAGATATCATTCAATAAACCATAAATAAGTTAATTAACGCAATAAAACCGAAACATTTTTCTATTAATTCCAATCAACAATTTTATTGATTCGGTGACAAAGAAATCGAATAAAACAGGCTTTGTCCACCACCTTTACTACTTTTTACAAGTCTCCCATCTAAATATACTTATATATAGCTACATTGCCTGCACAAGGTGTCGTTTTATTCGATATCGCAATTTAACTTTTCGTTAAATCTATACATTTCGTCTTCAGTATACGCGAGTTCCAGTATAAAAAATAAAAATAAATGTTTGTTTTATTGTCAACGATTGTTGCTGATAGGGATCATCATCATCATCATCATCATCAACATCATCTGTTTATATATATATATATACATATAGTAACACAAAAAGAAAACATATAACAAGTATGACAAACGCGTAAAGAAATTCCAATCAAATTGTTACGATGATTAAAAAAAAAATAATCGTTAAAAATAAATGTGGAATAATAAATAAATGTAACAGTTTGTTTAAGATTTTGAATTTTATTTGCTTTCAGGGGATAATTAAGACTATACTCAGATAATAAAAAACACCTTGAAGTCATCAAAAAAAAAATTTGATTTTTTTTTTTTGAAGTTGATATTGATTTATTGAAACACGAGTGCTGTGCCGGTGTACATCACATTTTATTACATTATGTATGGATGTATATACATATATACATACGTACTTGGATATATAACAAAGTCGATTTTATAATTGGAAATGTTGATTAGTGAGTATCATGTTACACGCTGCTTTATACATATATTTATTGGGAAATTTTCGTTTGAAAAATACTTTTCGATTTTCAGTATACGAAATATGTCTCCTTACCAACCATTTTTAGTAGCGCATTTTAGTGTAATGGATCTAGTTATACCACCTATTACTATCGTAGTTAATTAAGTTTGACTCCATTAGCTATAATCCACAACAACGACGTAGCAAAAAAAAAAAAAATTTGTTCTATCCGATATAATGTTAAAATGAGCCAATGCTTTGCATATCTTAAAAAAATCAATTTTCCTGCATTAGAATAACCTGCATACGCAAAAAAATTATCACACCATAAAACACATCAAAAAATTAGGCGCAAGAATATATAACACACCCCCAAGACCCACATTCCCTATCGCACCTACGAATCTAGTGCATATATGTATGTATGTACATCTCTCTTAAAAGAACGAAAAAAATGTGATAAAAATTTCTTACGACACGTTTATGATTAAATTATATTATATAAAACTTATATATACATAAGAACACAACAACTAAAATTTAGGTTAAATTTACATTTGAGAAACTAATAACAACACAAATAAATTTCTCAGCTTCCCTACAGTGATTTTCCATTTCATATCTTGTTAATTTTTTTTGTTGTATGCATGTATATATACTAGTACGAAAGATAAAAGTAAGATAAAAATTTTATATTATTAAGAAGAAAATATCATAATATTGTTACATACCTATATATACATATATATATATATATATATATATATATATATATATATATATATATATATATATATATATATATATATATATATATATATATATATATAAAACTACATGTGTAACACAATCATAATTATATAAGATGGGTTCAAGATGTTCGTGACACACTATATACCATATATACCTTGAGAATATATTGAATCATGAGACATCTTTAACTGTACATATTATACATCTATATAGGTATATAATATACACTCTCATCTATTTTATTATTATATATTTTTAAGTAATTATTATTAGTGTTATTATAAACACATAAATTAAATAAATAAGACGAAAAACACAACAAGAAATAAAATTTAAATTTAAGATGAGGTGGTTTACATCTTATATATAGAAACTTTAGAGTAAGAAAATATAATATTATTTTTTCGAAATTATAATTAATTAGATCTCATGAGATTAATAAAGAAAACTCAAAATGGTAGTAGTTTTATATTTTTTTGACTTACTTGAGTTGAGTTGTTTTCTTGTAATTTTTTGATTTTTCTTAAGTTGATTGTCTCAAATTTTGTTTTAATTAATTTTTAATTTATTGAATTAAATGGCTAATTCGGGTGGGATTAAAGTATGCAATCGGGATTATAATATTGGGATGAATATATTAAAAATATGTTAGAGCAAGAACTATAGAGACAGATTTCGTTGCACAAAAATTTGCAAATACCGATATATAGTGTGGGTGGTTGTTGCGAGAATAAAAATATTTTTTTCTGAAGTTTATGTTTCTTGTTTCGTAGGAAAACTTAAAATATCTCAACAAAAATTTGTTAATGATCTTAAAAATTTTCATACTCAATCAAACAAATTATAATGTTCTCACCTTTTATAAAACATGGCCTTAGGTTATGTTGCTGGTTGTGATGGAAATAAGTTTTGAAGTTTATCTCATTACTTTTAAAGAATTCTCTATTTGTATCACTGACATCCCAATTTTATATCCTTAAATGTACTTGTCAAACCAAAACATTTAAAATGGACAAGCAATGCAAACAATCGGAGAAAATTACTGAATAAACATAATTATATAAAAAAATGTATCTGTTGTCTAGCCAAAAATTCAAAATTTGATTTCTCGAAATTTCAGAAATAATATAAAGTTGAATCTTACGTTAATATTAAAATTAACTTTAAATATTTCATTCGCTCGAACCAGGTCACTGCCACTTTTACAATCTTAAGAACAATAGTTGCATAAATTTATATGTATATACATATAGGTAGATTCTCTGAATTCAAAAATATACTGAATTGAATTTACAAATTCTTCCAACAAAATTAGAGATTCAAAATATCGAAGCTTCTCGATGACAAGTATACATAGAATTTTTTTATTTCACAAATCACGGTACTGAAATCTTAATTCTAAAAATTCTAATACTCTAATACTCTAAAAAAATTAAATCCATAAATTAAATTTACATTCAAAATTTTAGTTTTAAAATAAAATTTTATAAAAATAGAATTCTAGAAATTCTAAATTTTTAAATCATCAATTCGATAATAAAAATCTAAAATTGAGAATATTTTAAAATATCGATCCTAATTATTGAATTAAAAAGTTTTGAGTTTTTTTTTTGCAGAAATGCAAAACTTAAATTTGCAAAATTTTCAGATGTTGTTTTAAAAATTTTACTTTTTTAATAATTCTCTATTCTAATTCTCTAATTTTCAGATTCAGTATTTGTTGATTTATTCTTTGAAGTAAAGAATTATTTACTTTTATTAAATTTTTAAATGTCAAATTCTACAATTTAAATTAATGTAAAAATTTAAAATAAATTTAACTTCTAAAAGGGTAGAGGTTTTCATTCCGATTCCAAATCAAACTAATTTAATTATGAATTTCCCGAATAAACTTAGAATCTATAAATTATTAGGATAGTTTAAAAATTTCATCAGAATAGTTGTTCCTGCCGGTAATAAATAATATTTATAAATCTGACCATCAGAATCAATAGTTTCCTTTCTTTTAAATTAAATGATTTAAATCTAAAAAAATCTAAAGCTTAGACAGATAAATCATGCGCCGTTTAATCTTCAGGTGAGATTCTATGGAGTCTTGAACTTGATCGTTAATTTAAAATTAATTCGAATAAAATCAATTTTTGATATTTTTTTTTTTTGACCTATATTAACTAGAAGTCTTCGATTTAAGTGAACCGAACTAAATGCGACAGATTCAGCCGTGCGCATTCAGTGTAATTATAACGCTCGTATTTCATTCCATAATCTAGAGTTGTATCCCATTTAGAAATGTAATGAGAATTTCATATGCCATCAAATATCAAAACCCATGGTATCGATGAGGCAAACACTATACGTCTCAAAATTTAAAATTTTAAATTTCCGAATATTAAATCACAGGATTTACGTATTTTACTCAACTCCATAGAACTTATAATTTCTTAATACTAATCTCCCATTTACTGTCCACGCTTAACGATACCGTTTTCAAACCGAAACATAAAGCTTATCTATTCTGAACAAATTTCAATTAACTTATGTACACACCCAACAAAAGCAATAAATCGATCAAGTTCATCCGCACATAAACCATCCAAAAAAAACTAACACAAAACTTTACAACAAAATCAATTTTCCTAATTTTCCTTCTTTTATCTCATCGTAACTTTTAACACTTTTTTTGTGGCTCTTTGAGTTTTTCAATTTTTTCTCGCTCAAAAGATTTTCTTTTCCAAACAAATAACATACACGAGTATTTACTTTTTCCACCGCACATACATGCTATAAGCATAAGAGAAGAATCTCCAGTCATTATTTTATGATGATATACACTTTAAACACACATCGGAAAAGCGGAAGATATAAGTGAAAAAGCAGCTCAACTCTGAATATACAGATAATAATCGATCAATTTTTTTTGCTTTTCTCGATTCGGTTTTTGGTTCTTATGTCGGAAGAAAAATGTTCATGAAAACTTTTTACCATTACGACGAGTATATTTGTACATATAAATATATATATACGGCTATATATATTTATATAAAGATTCAACAAGACAAATTGAAGATTTAATGGTATAAAACGGAAATTGAAAATATATCGAGAATATTATTAGGTTTCTCTAGTGTTTTTGTCACGTGCGTACCTTACCGTATATATATATATACATATATATATATATATATATATATATATATATATATATATATATATATATATATATATATATATATATATATTATATATATACATATATATACAAAGTAAAAGCTTGAAAAATCTCCATCCTGTTCCTGTCGTCTTGCATTATTCTAAATAATTATAAAAGAGACAAAGAGTACCTTCACTGAGTATATCAAATTACAATAATTAAATTATGAATATTTCAATTATTTGAATCTATTTTGATGTACAACATAAAGTCAATCAAATTCAATTATAAATGTATACATAGAGAAGACTATAAACATTTTCCTATTTTCCTATACGTTTTGTGTGTATAAAACGTTGTTACAATGTATATACATTTATATAAATAAATAAAGGAAAGCTTCAAAATACAAAAAGAAAAACGTTTTCCATAATTTTTTTTTCTCGAGCACAAACAATTTTCCATTACTTTATAGTGGCGTAGGTGGTGCTTTACGGTGTAAAAATATTGTTGAGATGCGGAGGAGGTAAATTTGTCTTCGTTTATTTTATTATTATTGTTATTCTTATTTTTATACAATTTGTGACAAATTAATAATAATTTTCTTTTCATTTTCCACTCAATTTTATATTTTTAAGATTTTTCATTCTTTTTGCAGTTATCTTTTCGAATATTGTTGATAATGATACTATGTTGTTAACAAAATAATGGAGAGAATTTATTCAGAACAGCTTTGATTTTATTTATTATGTTCTCTGTGTGTATAGTGTATATTTACGAACACACATCACTATATGATCATCATTAAAAAATGTTTAACAAAACTGAGGTCAATTTTGGTAAGTTCTGTGAACCCGATTTTAGTCACATATATGTGTTATAAAACTGCTCCTAAGGGCCGATCTAGTATATATTGTATTTTTATAATGGTCTTATTTTTATACGGTTTTACTTATAATTCTTCATCTGATTAGATCTACAAACATACCACTTTAGTCACATAAACTAATCCAGAAAACAATAATTATTCGTTATAGTTATTTAAACGTTCGACCCCCATCTAAATTTTGATTAATTAATAGTTATCATATGTCGTAATACTCAAATCACCAAGCCAAAATCAAGTCTGAAATGAGGAATAATACAATTTATCGTGCCTACGCAGCATCGTTTTTTTCAGCACCGGAAACTACAGATTAAATTTTTTTAATATATTCGACAATATGGCCAAAATTATAAAAAAAAATAAAAATTTCTCGATACCAAATAGTAATTGACTTGCCAAACTCACCTAGTAAAACACACGATAAATTGTCAAGTACAGATGCAAAACAATTATTCGGGTTTTTTACTGTACGTAAGTGCTTGGAAACATCGACTAAAATAAATTACAACAAGCTACAGGTATCTTCATTAAAATGGAATGTAAATAAAACATTTCATTTCGGAAAATTTCAATAATATTGACATTTTGTAAACACTAAACATTATTATAATTTTCTGGCAACTTTTAACTGAGGAATTTAATCTTTTGTTAACATTTACCAATTTTATGATTATAACAATCTCGCATTTCTCCATAAAATACATTTTGGAGCTTTTTATCACTTTAAAGAAATTTGAATTGATGAAAGCAAAAAACCGTGTAATGTGTATTTACTATTTAGTAATCATATATACATATTTCAATTTATGAGATATACTGTTGCTAGGCTAATGGGTTCATTGATATCACAATGAGCAATTTATTTGAAAATATATATTGTACTTGCTTATAAATAAAACCTGTCACCCAACATGTTAAGAGATTAGAAATAAAAATCCCAAATATTTCGTTTTACTTTGTAAATTTGAATTTTATGTTTATGTACGAGCATATTATCATGTATATATATATACAAATATACAATACACAATACATGTTATGTGCTAGTCGGATAACACATGTAAATCCATTTAAATTGATTTTTTGGATTATTGTAGTTAGTTATTAGAGACTGTATTGTCAACAAACATACATTTTTTTAATGAACAGATTGTTGATGCTGTATGATTACCATTTCTTAGTAAATTATATGATTATTGTTTGATCTTTATTGCTTTATTATTATAAATAGAAAATAAATGAATTTATAATCATAATACATAGATATATATAGTATACCTATATTGTATACATATGTACCTGCATGCAACTTGGTATGCAGCACCGTGCAACATTCCAATTATTGGAAATGAAATATGAAATACACAATTATAATTCTCCCAACAGGTTGTTTACTAAATTTTAATTTTTTCGTATTTTTTTTTTAATTTCAACAAATAATTAATTTTTCTCATTAATTTTCATGTTTTTTAAAGTTTATGCTGTAATTTTCCATGTTTTGTATTTATGGGAATTGTTGAAACTATTTTTTGTTTGCTTGAGTTCTATTTTGTTAGTGGTATTTATGTGTTGTTGTTTTGAGTTTTTCAAATTTTCCACACAAAATTTTTTGAAAACAAAACAAAAAGAAAAATTATTTTACAGAAAACTTTAATTAATTAGTTAATAAATAATTTTAAAGTTTTTTTTTTTTTTTTGGAAAATAAAAATTCAATTTACGTTATATTTGGGTATGTGGTTATTTTGTGTTCAGTGCAGATGAAATTATATATATTAATTGGAAACCCCTTTTTGGTATGCGACAGCTGTGCGGTTTACATATATCTGCATGCATATATTAAATTCAATTTATTTCAAATAATCTGTCATATAATACACATATGTATATATGTATTTGTAGATGCACGTATAAACGAGTACAATAGTAGGTTAACATGGCAACAATAATATAAATAAGAAAATTGAAAAATTAAACCAATCAAACATGTAAACAAACCAATAAACAAACAAACAAACAAATAAAACCAATCCAGGTGATGATATTTAGACTATTATCACTTGACAATACAATATTTTTCTCTTTTATAAAGAAAATTCCACGAAAATTGAAATCCGGTTTTAATAATATTCTTTCATTCTTCTTAACACAAAAATAAAATATCGATCAATAATCTATGTATATCTCTATACGACATAATTTTTTGAGACAACAAATAACAACACAAAATCTATTCAAACTCGTAAATACCATAGTAAGTATTCATACATACGTACATATATAACGAGCATAAAAAAAACTTAATCATTTGAATATTAGCTGAAGTCATGAGATACAAAAAATAAAGAAGAAGAATCTCCCTGAAAAAAATATAGCGTTTCTTCGTGTCATCATCAATAGTGTATTTTAGGTCGAACGTGTCTTACCTATTGGTATTTTTTATTTATTCTGATCCATTCATCTTAACCTTACGGACACAACAAACTCATAAATGAAAAAAAATTGTAAACTTCCAACGACATTCTTTACATACATATATATTTAGGACAAATGGAATTAAATTTAGTTTTTTTTGTTTGATGTCAATTGAAAGTGATTTGATGAACACAAAACTATATCAGTGTATCATATGTTCGCTGTCAATTTAAATTATAAATAAAATAATTGTTTGTCTTCTATAATGCTTATAACGTTGTAATAAATATTTATTGAAGAATGTTTGGTATTTCGTTATTAAAATTAGCCAATTCAGTAAAATAAGGCGAAACTTCGACCAAGACTAGTGAAGATGGGCAGGTCACATGGATTAATTGTATCCCTTGATAATACGAATATGATATAAATAAAACAAACTAATCCGTCACAAGCACCATCTGGAGCCTAGCATTCAAAATTATACAACTCCTCTTACAGTTATAGATACCAACGGAATAAATAAATCATTTGAAAATGTAAAACTAAAATATATAAAAAAATTAAATTTCTAATTATCTTGGTTGTTAGCTAAATCAGGAGATCAACAAAACATTCAAAGATTGTTGTTAAAAATCTTATAGCAATATACCCATGGTGTATCGCGTTCGCGTGGAAAAATAACAGGATTGACACAGCTAAAAACCCTTTTTATATTCAGTAAACGGCACACATACAGAGATAACAGAAAAATTATGTACTTCGTAGTAGAGGTATAATTATTTATTGGAACCACCATAATTTGACACTATATCTCGAGCACCTTTTCAAAAACATCTATATAGCCGCATAATCACAAGAACACTGGTTATCTAGTGTTTATATATAATCTTAATGTCCTTGATATTGTTATTTCAAAATAGATAAAACGATATTCTTAGACAGATAGGGGCTACCTATATATACTCCGTATATCCCAAATTTTTCTGTGTCAGCCAACAAACAAAAAGTAGAAACAATCATAACAACAACAACAACGAAAATTGTGTTATTAAAAAACTAAAAAGGGTATTATTTACCAACAAAACCATCTTAAATCAAATTCTTATCTAAGATCTTATAAATTCTGTAGAAAAATAACTAAAAGACGATTTAAAATTCTATTGCGTCTATCGTCTAATTCCCTGTACATTTTCATAAACAATATTGATTTGGATCTTGAACGAACGAACGAACAAACTAAAATTGTTATGCGTCTTACGAACCCCTCTTTAACCATACCGTCTTCCTGTGCGTATATATATATATATGTTATAAAAAATATTGTGTTATCCTTTTGTAATGTTTTGAGCTTCAAGATGATGGTTAAGGTCTTTTATTTATTCCTAATTAAAATTAAATGCAGCAAATACGGAAATTACATGACGGGAATTAATAAGTTTAATCTAATTGATATCAAAATGGTTTAAAATAAAAGACGAACTATCATTTTTATGGGTTTACATGTTATACATTTTTAGGGGTTTTATGCATCCTGTTTACCCATCTATTTTAATATTCCTATATACGGGTAGTTAAATTACTAAAAACGAAATAATCATTACAGAAACGAAACACAAAAAACACTTTGCAGCAACATTGACGACAAAATAAATTTTGATTTAGTGAAAAATGTATGTACATATACGAGCGAAAAGCTTAATAATTTTTCCAATTAATTTTTATATACACATTACAACCGTTAAATTAAATCAAATAAATAAATAAAATTAATTTGATTTTCCAATTTTCCAAATGATTTTTATTTTATCGTTACAACTGTTGTTATTTTATTTCATTTTTCCGATGTATAACAATGTACAATCATAATTTGTTTCATGTTTCAATTTTTTTTTACCTTTCTACTCCATTTTTTTATTTCCTCTTTTACCATTTCCATCTTCTTCCTTCGGAAAATTAAAATAAACCTAAATTGAAAAGCAGTAATAACAATAACAAAATGTTATAAGAAAATCGAGGAAAAAAAAATTCTTTTGGCAAATTTGTAACAAAATGTATATATTGTAGTAAGATTAAGTACCTATTAAAGTAACGGTAATAATAGTAATAACTGTAATTATTTATATAAAAATAAATACAATTTTCAACGTCATCATTGTGATACAAAATTGTGGAAAATTGGAATTTAATTTTTCAGCGTACAAATTAAACGAATGTAAATACAACACGGCGGTAATGACATTTTCATTGTATTGTACGTTGTTGTGTTAATGATGCGCGCGAATTCAAATATTCAAGTGTTTGTTGTGTAATTAAATCAGGTAATTTGTTTATTTATGACATAGTAGTTCGTGATCTAATTATATAGGTCGAATCCTAGAGTGGGGATTTATGAAATGGTGTTTGTTTGATTTTATCGCATGTTGTGATAAAGCACCGGCAAAATATCGTGAATCCGACAACAATAAAAATCATTCAAATAGTTAGTCTCATTCCCGTTGGCTATATTCCAGAACTTTATTCAACAATCATTTCCTCTTAATCAGCCACCAATGCCTTTATAAAATGCCATTTATGTTGTAAATATACTGCTTAATAGACCGCAGCCTATTTTATTCTATATTGTTACGAGTGTGGTGACATCTCTATTTGAGTAGAGAAACTATAGTAGATGTGTATTCAGGAATTGTCTAGACACTTTTCCAATATTATGGGATATTCTAATTGTTTTTATTATAAACGAGATGAAATGTAAGAATTTAGTTAGTTGGGTTTAACAGTGACAGAGTTAGTAGAGGCGAAAGAGTTGGTTGTGTTTTAATCTTGATAAATGCCCCAATCTCATTGTTTTCTATTTTTGGTTATTTTATGTGATTTTATTTATATCTAAGTTTCAAAAAATATCATAAATATGTATTATGCGAGTAAATAGCATAAAAATGATTTTTGAGAATAAGTTTATTTGGTGTAAATCTCGGGTTACTTTACATGTTGTTTAAGAAAGAAAGTAAAAACGTTGTTTGTTGATTGTTTATATGGTCACTGATGGTAATTAATGTAATCAATGTAAACAGCTGAAAACAAAACAAATTT
The DNA here is from genome assembly GCA_951394425.1 of Tipula unca. Taxonomy (NCBI): domain Eukaryota; kingdom Metazoa; phylum Arthropoda; class Insecta; order Diptera; family Tipulidae; genus Tipula; species Tipula unca. The sequence goes on along the minus strand of OX596380.1, from coordinate 995,675 downwards.
GGGTCCAACAAATCAGAATCACAATAAATGTGTACTGCAAACTGCATGTGTAAATGTTAAGCAAGTTGATTATAAAGAATTTCCCAAAACTTGATTTGTAATGACTTCAAGTTGTACATAGATATATATTTTTTATTGTTAAAATTAACAAAAATTCTAAATCTAAAATTGAAATTATTCTTAAACTAATAACTAATAAAAATCAGTAATTCTAAATTTTAAATCATCGCAAATACTAAATTTTAATTTAATTCCAGTTAACAGTTCTAAAAATCTTAACATTTCAAAGTTGAGATTCAAAATCAAAATACCTAAAATCTTAGTTGCAAAATCTCAGATATTTTAGATTTCTGGTTCAAAACTCTTAGAATTCCCGTAACAAAATTTCAAATTTCTATATACAACTCTAGAAATTTCAATAATATTAAATTCTTATTCAGAGATACTATAATTTTCAAAAATACATTAAATTTGCAAATTCGTACATCAAATTCAAAAAAAAATTTAGATACTCTAGATTTCAAAGTCTTTGGAAGTTGGAAATCAAAATGTTAAAATATATTCAAGTTATAATTTATGTATATATGTAAACTAGAAAACCCCAAGTTTAACAAAAGTATTGAATGTATTTATGGAAATTGAATGAAATTTGAATAGTTTCTTAAAATTATATGCATGTTGAGTAATTGAAACTTTGAAAAGTTCACGTTGATGAATCGGTATATGTATATAAATCGGACTAATTTAAACTAAGGTTTGATTAAAATTCTAAAATTTTATAAAAATTGCATTAAATTGCGAATCGTAGAGGTAATTTGTTTTTTTTAATTAAAATTGGACGGATTTTACTCCAGCACTCAATGCCACTAATGGGCCCACGGTGCAATCCCACATTCACACAAATTCATTCACAACCCATTCATCCCATTCACACAAGTACAGTATACCACCTGCGCATTGCATAGCTCCATGTTACCCTGTACAGTGACATGGAAGATGGGTCGGCCCATGAGTTCTACATTCCAACAGAGGGTCATAGATGCTTTCAATTTAATCACCGATCGTAATCGGGAGATGAAAAATCCCTTTTACATCCCGCCTCTTGTTGGGATTCGAACCCGGTACCTCCCGATTCAAAAACGTCGCAGCTTTAATCACTGCGCTATTTGCTCGGTAATCGTAGAGGTAACGATATTTAAACCATTATTCATTCCTCTGATTCAGGGATATTTGAAATTAAAGAGATTTGAATCGACAAATTTACAAATTCAATTTTAAAAAATCAATTTTCCATTTGTCAAAATTCAAGGTCAAACTCAATGGAATACTTCGACAAATACTCCATAATATATTTCATAGTTGAAACTTCTTGCATATTTCAAAAATCAAAATGTAAAACTTTGACTTCAAAGTCAAACCTAGCGTCAACAGTCTGAGCTTGAGTAGTGCCAGCGTTTGGCTTATTCAATTTATTTTATTTTTTAAATTTCAATAAATTGCAAATAAAATATTTTATAATATCATTGTTTACATATTTAACAAATTTGCATCTTGCAAATCAGCTTCAAGTAAAGTATCACGAGTAATATTGCCAACGCTAGTCTTGATTATAAGACAATAAGATGTAATAAAAACATATTCATTTAATAATCCAGCTGCTAGCTAAAACTATTTCCTATTTAACAAAATGTCAATTATAGTTTGTACGAAAAAAAATATAATGTAAATTAATAAAAATTTCTATATATTTATCATCCTATTCATTACAGTTGATTTAAGACGTTGAGACTTTTCTCAACCCCATCTCCGCATGTATTGTATAGATTAGACTATATAGACTATATTCGAGTATAGGAAGAGAAATCATTTTGATATGAATTAATGCAGTAAACTAAAGCGAAAAACTAAAAAAAAATCAAGTGAAGTGAAATGAATGAATGATAAATAAAAATTAAAAACTAAAATTATTTTTATTTCTTGTAAATTTTTATATCAAATCATGATAATTAAAACTGAAAAGCTCTCTAGCATTTTTCAAGAAAAATTTCATCTTGCTGTGGAGTTTTATTTTTATTTTTATATTTTTTTTTTTTTTTTGTTGGAAAAATCTAAATAAAATTATTTCTGATTTGTTATAATAATATTTCCATTTTTTTTTGTTTTACTTTATTAAATTTAATATTTTTTTTATAATACAGTTTCTAAAATATAAAGTTTTTGAATTGAATATTAATGTAAGCTTTTTTGCCGACGAGATAAAATTTATAATTTTTTTAAACTTTTGCTGTTCGGATTTATTTTATATATGTAAGTTGCATTACATAAAGTTTGGGTATTATTTTATATTATATAAGCAAGCATATAGAAATAAACAATTGATCTAATTGGATGATATGTAGTACATATACAATTTTGCAAATACGAGAAATGCTCTCAATTTCGGAGAGCTTCTAGAATATTAGATTATGCGCAAGGCACACGGTTAAATTTGAAATTTGAAATAAATCGACTTGAATAGTAAAATTATTTTAATAAAGTAATGTAGGTTAACGCTATTTAAATTTTAAATTTTTTGAAAATCTTCAAAAACTTTTAAAAAATTATGTATTTTACTCCGGAGCTTTAATCCACATGAAAATAAAACCTAGATTGGGTCGCAAGATATAAAAGAGTGATGGTTTGTGTGTTCCGCGGATCAGATAAGTAAAACTGGATCGTCAAAAGCCGAGTGAAAAACATTTTTTTAACAAAGTTGATACCAGATTCCGAAGTGCACGTCGTTTTCGAATGTAGTTTACTTTACTTTAGTTACTCCATGCGTTAGTGTATCAAATCGAAGTAGACGAATTAATAATTTCAAGTTGCAGGAACTACAGATCTATTAGAATTAGTTCAGTTAGATTTTTGTGGCCCAATCCAATTCGAATTAATTGGAGGTTCTCAATATGTCATTATATGGATGATTTTTCGCAAAAGTTTTTTTTTTAAATCAAAATTTTAATTCTGTTCCGGCAATGCGATTTATTAAACTTATGCATATTTAAAATTCTGAATTCTAAATTTTAATTTTAATTTGGAATATTTTAAATTTTCTGGAATATTCAAATTTATATTGTATATTTTCTGGAAGTAGTTTGATAAGTGTTAAACTGAATCAATGTTTACCGATTTTTCATCTCCCGATTACGATCGGTGATTAAATTGAAAACATCTATAACCCTCTGTTGGAATGTAGAACTCATGGGCCGACCCATCTTCCATGTCACTGTACAGGGTGACATGGAGCCTGCAATGCACAGGTGGTATACTGTAGTTGTGCGAATGGGATGAATGGGTTGAATGAATGTCAGTGTGAATGTGGGTATTGCACCGCGGCCCCATTAGTGGCATTGAGTGCTGGAGTAAAATCCGCCCAATTATAATTTTAATTTTTATTTTTACCTTTTGAATTAAAAATAAATTTTATAGATTTTTACAAAATTCTAATAAAAATTCGATTTATGCAGAACTAATTTTCAAATTTTAAGATTTTTATGAAGTTTTTGCTATTACCCAAAATTTTATAAATTCTAAAATAATTTTATAAACTTTAGAAATTTTATGAGTTTTACGAACTTAATAGGAACTTAATTTTTATTTAGTTTTATACGGTAGTGTAATACGTACACATTTTATTATTTAAGAGAGACAATGACCAGTTTCTGGACCGTGTTTAGCTGGAAACTGGTCAATGTATCTCTTAAGACAATGATGGGATTTGAAAAGTTTTATGTTCGAATCTGGCTTCGAACTCTTCGAGTGATGTGATAGTTAAACATTCGTGAAAAAATGCTTTTCTGTGCGATAGCATGCTTAATGTTCTCATATACATAGGAGTATATTTTGAGAAATTAATTTCCCATTTTTGTTTTTTCTTTCAGGATTAAGTTACTCCTACTGCTTTATGATGAACATCGACGTAAGATAATTTCCAAATCCAGCACTGATTCACTAAATTTGAATCGCAAAAATGTGCTTTACTAAATTGGGTGCGGCTGTAATAAATATAGTTTTAAAATCGTTGAACTATATGACAAAATATGACAACGACTTTGAATTGTGTATTAGTTTGGAAATATTTTCTTAAAATCAAGAACTTTACAATCCAGCACTATATATAGTATTAATCATTCACACTCACCCATCTCATAGACCCAGCCTTATTGAAAATACTATATACGAGTAAGATAACATACATAAATTTAAATTATTGTATTTTCAATTTTCTTTTTCTCGGAAAATTTAGGTTAATTAGATTCTATTGATTGTAATATTTTCATGTAGTCATGTTAAGTTATTATTTTATGTACATGTATAACACTATTATATGTATGTACATATAATATACATATATTGTTTGTGTTTAATTATTCAAAAATAGATGAAAAATTGGAAAATGTTTTTCATAGTTGAACACACACATTTTTATTATATTTTTTACTTTTTTACATCATCCCCATCATCACTATGATGAAGGCATGAGAAACAAGATAGGTATATGAGTGGGGTGAAACCCGTATACCCTGTAGCAGAAACTATGCATTATACTTTGTATAGCACTTAATTAGATCGTCATTTCGCATTAGTTTGTTGAAAAGTTTTTCTATTTCCATATTTATTCCCGATGGAATTGCAAATGATGTTTGTATTTTTTAATCGGAGTGAATAATTAGTGTTGTAATGATTTAGAATTTTAATAATTTATATAGTTTTTAGAGCATGAATACCAAAGATGCCGCCGCAATTATGATAGGAAGTTTTAAGTTATATCTGATTTATTTGCGTTTTGCCCACAAATTCAACATTTTATTTTTTGTTGTGTATGCAAACCATTAAAATAATCTCTTCTATCACGATTGAAAAACTAACCAAAGTAAAATATAAAAACATATCCATAAATAACAAATAAAACTATATAAAAAATAAATTGTAATAATTTATAATTTTTCCCATTGTAATAAATTTTCCCCAAAAAATCTACAAACACTATGTAGTATAGTATACATACATACACAAAAATCGTCCTTAGAATGTAGTATAGTAATCATAAAGCTACACACAGAAAATTTCATTTCAAATACAAATTTAATAAGGAAAATTTTATTATTTCTTGACTATAAATTAAAAAGCACAAAAAACCAAAAAGAAAATTCTATATAAATTAATTAAAATATTCTTCTAAACAATTAAATTATAGTGATTAGATCAAGAAAAATTTAAATAGTATATAACACACACACACACACCCAACAAAAAAAGAAAATATTACTTTTTTTTTTTTACAAAAGGAAATGAGGAAAATTTAGTAAAAACAAAGTGTTACGATTTTTTACTTTATACTCTTGTTGCTCCAATATATATGTATCTATGTATAAATATTATAAGAAAGGGTGGAATTTCCATCTGTTTTATTTTTTTGTATACCAAGTTGTGAAAAGCACTTTTGTTGTTGTGTTGTATAAAATTTATATTTTTAAGCTCAAAGTTGCTTTTGGATGTTTTTAAGATTTAAGATTTTCAGAACATTACAAAAAAAAAAACAACTCGTATATATGTACATAGGAGAACGACGAATGAAAGGGGAAAGTTTAAAAAAGTTTGACGAGATAAGCGATTTTTTGTTTATAAATTGTTGACATTTTAGGAGAATTTATTGCTGATGAGATCGTAGATTCGCTGGGTTGGAGTTCGAGCATATGCTAGCTATTTTGCTTGAGCTTAATACGATAAACATAGACTTACTTATATAAGAAAATAGAAAACGGTTAGCTATAGGCTACATTATAGGGGGAAGTGTGAACATTTGCAGAATAACAAGACTATAGATAATGTGCTGTTATGAATTTTGTGAAATTTCCGTTAGATTTTAAAGGTTTAACTAAATTATTTTTGAATTCGAAATTTTGTTTCAACTTTTATGGTTTCAAATTCGATCGATAGGATCTGAACTAAATAATTCTTGTAATTTGCTTCTCATTAATTCGTATTTGACTAAATCTTAAATTTAAATAAGTTATTTCGAAATACAAATATGTAATGTAAATTATAGTTTAATTTAATTTAAATATTAATAATTTATAGCTTTATATACATAAATTTATTTAGAGCTTTATATACATAAAAATGAAATTTTCCCGCTAGGAGCGGAATAGAAATGTGAATGGAACGAACGTTTCATATCCTTAGCTCCTAGTGGCCATTAAGCATAAGCAAGTGAGTATATAGTTATCCCAAAAATGCATCCCAGAAAAATTACAAAATATTGTATATTTGCAACATCAGGCAATATTGTATATTTGCAACATTTCACAAATTTGTAATCAACTGATTGGAATATATTCTTTACTGGGCAAAAATTCAAGCCCGTGGTACTCCATTTCATTGGTCCCAGTAAATTACCTTATATTCGTTATAACCTTACTCATCAATCTGACTAATAAAACGCACAAAAAATAATAGCACTGATGCAAGATAATTTTTTGTGAGTTTTACTATGCGAGTGCTGGGAAAGGTCGACTAAAATTCGGTATTGACAATTTTTAATATTTTTTTTTTTTTAATGCAGTTTTTATAATGTACACTGTTTTGGCTACTGTTTCCCTTCTACTATGATGATACTACAATCAGAGCTGAACTGATTGATAAAATATTTATCATGCAGCCTATATTAATCCAAATACATCACAGGACAATTTATAACCATCATGATCATCATCATCATATCACAATCTTGTGGTAGAAAAACTTCTAAACTTCTAAACTTCTAAACTAAATATTTATCCTATTACATACGAGTACTGGTTATACCCATTCCTAATTTTTGTATAATTATCTTTAAAGTATTTTCCATCTTATGTTACGAAATCAACAAGAAGAAACTATTAACTATATCTACTCGAGTAAAACTATACGAAGAAAACAAAATTATCAATAAATCTATTTATGTTTATGTAAATGTCCTTTTCTGTATATATGTATAGCAAAGTTTCTTCGTCATTGTCTTCTTATACGTACATATGTGATTACATACATATATTAAGCTTTTATGCTTTTAAACTTTTAACAATAATAATTAAAAATTAATTTTTCTTTTCAGAATATATGTGAAATTTGTAATTAGATTTAGGTGATTATATTAAAAGGTTAATACCTTTTTGATATACAATGGAGTGATTTATATTCGAATTTTAAAGAACCAACTCATAAGGAGAAATTTGGTTACATACTTATAACTATGAATGTACATTCGAGATCGCCATTCGCACAAATGCATGATACTGTAACAATTTATTATATGTGGTGCGGTCTAAAATATCATATATAACAACAAACCAAATAATATGTGTTCCTATTCAAAATTCAATGATGTTATTACTTATAGGGCTCCCCTCCGCTCCCCTTCCGTGTTTCATTTCCATACAATACAATTCATTTATTTGTATTTAAACCCGAAAAATGGTTGGAATTTTTCATTTAATTTCTACCTTAACACCATATAAATACATATAAATAAAATTCGAATAAAAATTAGGAATTTTCTAAAGTACTCCTCCATCCCACTGTCGTTCTACATGCTACTATTATTATGCCTGTGTATATACATACATATAGTAATAGTTACGATCCTATTTCCAATTGAATTTTTAAATTAAAACCCGAAAATGTTGTTTTTTACGACTATTTGTCTCTCTATTCACATTTCACAACCCTTATCCAAAAATAAATGAATATATAAATAGACGAACTTCACCACTATATTGTAGTATGCCCCATATATAAACGAGTATACAAGTATGTATCCACTATTGTTCCAATTTTTTATCTAGATATTTTATATTTATATATGTATATATCTATGTTATAGAAATTTTCAAAAATTTATATTTTTGGTAAGACAACAAGCAAACAACCAAAAATGATACTGGTACCTTGGTAATTTCTTCTATTGTTCGGGGTTTGGATAAAAATATTTTTAGAAATTCTAAACAACACAAAAAAAATAGAATCGACGTAACAAAAAATTGATATCGCGCACATTATTACCACCAAGGGTGTCTGGATACGATTCTTCTGTTTTCCAATTTATTTTATTTTTCGTTTGTGTTTTATTTTCTGTTGTTGCTTTTATTGTTCATTGTTAAAAAGGATAAATTAAATTCAATTGGCGCTAAAGGATACACAAAACAACAAGAACAAAACACTAAAAATGGATACCTATAATTTTAAATTCACCGAAGACATGAATTATGGTTGCCAATGGCATTGCCCATATAAATGTATATATATATATATATATATATATATATATATATATATATATATATATATATATATATATATATATATATATATATATATATATATATATATATATATATATACATATATATATATATATATATATATATATATATATATATATATATATAACATATATATATATATATATATATATATATATATATATATATATATATATAACATATATATATATATATATATATATATATATATATATATATATAAGTATATATATATATATATATATATATATATACAAACGACGGAATACAGCAACAGAAAAAATGTTCATCTTCAAAGAAGAATATCATCGTATGGTTGGTACTAATAATAAATGATCGCGTACCTGTTGTGAAATGTTTGGGGTACTCGTATTCGTATATACCATCCATATTATATAGGATGGGTGAGGTGGTGACTTGCGACTTGTGAATTCTTGCAAAATTCGGTCAAACGTGTGAACGAGCATATATTTTATTTACTTACATATATTGTTTATACGAACGGTACGTGGAATTTCGCATGATAAAAAATTATTAAATTTTGCAATGTGACGACGGTTACCTTCCAATATACGTATATGTATTATATATATGGTTGCTAAATATAGTAAATTGAAAGTTGAGTCGATAAGTTAGTTTGAAAAATTCGTATACAAACATAAAATAGGTATACTAATCATATACATATATAGATCCGCAAGTATTTATAGAGTATCTGCTTCTAATAGATTGCCACACAAATAATCAAACAATAACATAAATTTAAGTTAATCCCCATCCAAATCCGATTTGCAATAGAATAATGCTCGTTCCACCACGACAATTGAATGGGCGCTTCAGACTAATCCACTCTTCCTAAAGCAATATAAAATTTATAGAAGTGTATCCAACCACGTTCATAAAAATGCATCGGAATTAGAAAAATATATTATCGTTTACCTAAATATATAAGCAAAAAAAAAACAAAACAACCAAGTATTATGCTGACACATGTGTAAGTGTGAGTGTGAAATTTGTACATATAACGAAATTTTTAGTTTCGATTTCCCAACTACACAATTGATTTAATGGAATGCAGATAGGAAATTTTCTAAACGAGCATTAATGTATTGAATATGAAGCCATAATTATGTAAGTTAAGATAGGAGTATTAAGGAAATTGCTCTAAAAGAGAAATTCCAACTTATTTCCCACTACCTGGTTCAACACTGGGTGAACTATAAGGAACCGTAGAAAAATATTTTAATTTTTGAAATCCTATCCTCGGGATGATGTGACAACAAATTTGGGTTAGTCTGGATTTTTTTTAAACCAAACCTGGTGTAAAATAGTCCAAAACAAAGGGATCTGTGGTTCTTATATATAGCATAGTATAAAGTAATCTTTTCAGATGCTTAATTGATTATAAATTTATAAAATGTTTGCTATTAATTTTATCATGTCGAGCTACAACTGCGCTACCGCCACATTAACATAAAAATACACTTTTAAACTAAAATTAGTAATTTAAAAGAAATAATTCAAAACTTCATTGAAAAGTGGAAATCAGCATATAATATTTAATATCAGAACCTCACTTCACCAAAAAGAACTATTTTAAAATAACACTTATGATACTAAGCATCCGGATTGATTGGCTCATTGGAGTTCAAGATTAACGACGCCGAAGGATAAACAACATTATGATGCTATGAAGAAACAGTTATTGGATTATATATCAACCGGACATCCTACATACTGGCGTATGTGGATAAAAAGAAAAATCATGATTTAATGGCTTTTTTTCGTTTTACTATTGGAATTGCACGTATATGAATACTATAAGCCTGACAAATAAACAAACTAAATGGGATACATTTAGAAGTCTAGTAGAGCAGAATTCCATACTGGATGTTCCCCTAGCACAGTGGGGGCCAACCCACGGCCCGCGGGCCGCATGCGGCCCGTGAATTGATTTTATGCGGCCCGGATTTTATTTAGTTTGAACGGCTAAAAATAAAATTTACTAGAAAACAATAATAAAATTTAGAAAAATCGTTTTTGCATTTCCTTTTTCTATTAATCGCAGCACAAGTTTTTTGTAAATGTTAACAAAACTATTTTTATATGTATATGTGTACGTACATCAAAATAAATATTCAACGAATTGTGATTTAGTGTTTACAAACTTTGTGTATTCCGTTGTGTATTAATTAGTGAACAACTTTGGGAAATCCCCTCTTTACATGTACATATTTTGGACGAATTGTATCATACTTTCAATTTTTTGACAATTAGTTTTTTAAACAAAGTATAAAGGTAAGTTTAAATTGCGCGTATATTTATTTATATACAAATATTTATGCCCATCCTATGGTAATGCTAAACTTAAATATTTTCAGATATTCAATCGTTCTTTAGCACAAAATATTCAAAAAGAATGAGTGGAACTAAAAGAAAAGTTGAAGATGAGAATCGACAATACAATGATTCTTGGGAATTTAATTATTTTTTTTTAGTGGAGTCAAAATTAACGTGTTTAATCTGCAAAGATGTCATTTCAGTGACCCAGGAATATAATGTTAAACGACACTACAATACAAAACATGCATCAACATTCAATGCATATGATGGCGAGTTAAGAAAACTAAAACTAAATACATTGAAGACTTCATTAAAAGCCCAACAAGATTTATTTAAGAAAACTTTTCAGTCAGGACCCGATATTGTGAAAGCCAGCTATTCAATTGCAAATATCTTAGCAAGAAAAATGAAACCATTCTCTGATGGTGAGTTGGTCAAAGAATGTATGATGGCAGCTCTTGAAGAGATTTGCCCAGATAAAAAAAGAATTTTCTCTAGCATAAGTATATCACGCCAAACTGTTTGTCGCAGAATCAATGACATCGCCACAGAAATGACTTCTGAGTTAATGCTAAACATAAAGTGTTTTGAAGCCTTTTCACTAGCATTTGACGAAAGTACAGATATATCGGATACTGCGCAACTTGCAATTTTCATTCGAGGAGTCGATAAAGAGTTTAATATAACTGAAGAACTCCTAAATCTTTGCAGCCTTAAAGGTACAACCAAGGGTGAAGACATCTTCAATGCAGTAATGGATTCGGCAAGAAAAATGGATCTAAACTTGGGAATTTTAAGAGGCCTGACTTCTGATGCAGCTCCTTCAATGGTTGGAAAAGAACAGGGGGCAATCAGCCTGATAACCAAAGAAGTGGGAAAACAGGGATATGATAATACAAGTATATTTATTTTTCATTGCCTGATTCATCAAGAAAACCTTTGTGCGCAATGTGTAATATTAAAAAACGTTATGCCGGTCGTTATAAAATGTGTGAACTATATTCGATCTCATGCACTTAAACACCGTCAATTTCAGCAGTATCTATTTGAATTAGATTCAGAGTATGGTGACGTCGTGTATTTTCCGAACGTAAGATGGCTGAGCCGAGGAAACTGTCTCAAGAGATTTTACGAATTACGCGAGAGAATCGGATTTTTTTTGAATGAGAATAATGTGAAGGTGCCTGAACTCAACAATGAACAATGGGTTTTAGATTTGTGTTTTTTAGTAGATATAACCGAAAAGTTAAATAGTCCGAACAAAGATCTACAGGGGAAAACCATGTGGTATCAGATTCATGTGAATTAATTAAGGCTTTCAAAGCAAAACTATCGCTTTGGGAATCTCAATTAAATGATAAGAATGCTATGCATTTTCCTTGTTTAACCAATTCTGAAGGTGAAAAGAACTATGCAAAATATGCAAGCGAAGTGAAAAATCTATTAACGGCGTTTGATAAACGTTTTTTAGAAATAAATAATTATGATAAATCATTCGAAATTTTCAAATGGAGTTAATCGATCTTCAATGCAATATTGAGTTGCAGCATTTATTTTTCAAAATAACAAAAATGAAATTTTATTCTAAATACGTGACCGAAAACAAATTTCCCAATTTGCGAAGACATGCCATAAAAATTGTTAGTATTTTCGGATCGACTTATTTGTGCGAATCATTTTTTTCGAAAATGAAGTACAATAAAAATAACAATCGAAGTGTGCTTACGGATGTTAATTTGAAAAATCAATTAAGATGTGCCACAACTAAAATTGAAGTAAATTTAAAAAAATTGAGTGACATTAAAGAAAAACAAGCTTCCCATTAATTTGTGTAATTATTGTATGTTTTTATAATTTGAGGTTTACATAATATGAATTGTTATAAATGAATTTTTAATAAATGTGCTTATAAATAAAATATTGAAGCGTATTTCTTGCAAAAAAAAAAAATATATGCGGCCCGCTAAAAAAATAGAAATTTAAATCTGGCCCGTGATGTAGTTTGGGTTGGCCACCCCTGCCCTAGCACATTGGATATAGATATTGATGCGGCAGCGGAAATCCTGAAAGATGCTCTTGAAGTAGCAGCAAAAAAGGATACTCTCATTATATTTCAGAGAAACCTTCAGGAACTAATTCGAAAAAAGCGGAAATTTTGGCGGCAATTTTCACAGCCTGAGAGTAAGTCTGAGAGATGTAGAAAACCAAGGTGTTCAGAATGTCAACGCTCATGCGATTCATTTTAAGAAAGTGTTTTCATCGGATGAGGAAATTAACAATTTCATGTTATCAGAACAATTGGTGACTCTTAAGGAAGGGAGTTATGAATACAATCACAACAAAAACTGCATTTATTTTAATTGATTCCATAGTATAGATCAAGAAAGATGTAGCCAACAACCAAAGATTTTAGAAATTCCCGCCTGTTTTGGAGTGTTGTCATGTTGCTGGTTTTCAATCCAGTAAGATAGGGTGGTAATTGCTTTAGGTTAAGGTGGTATGGTACATCGTGGTTATATTATCTCATCCATCATTCCATCCGTGTTATGTGGCGTATAAACTATTTTTGGATGCTGCTTTCAATGCTGCCGATATGTTCGTCGTAAAAAGAACACCAGACATTGTCGGCTTATTCAAGTTGGGCTCTTACTTGAATACAGGATCTTAATTATTTCGAGGTCATAAAAATCCCCTGTGCAGTGCTTAATAAAACCAAGCATGGAATTTGCTCTAGCAACGCATCGTTCAATTTACTTAGTAAAGCATATTTTTCAAAGAAAGTATGACCGCTAAGTCCTTGATTTTGAATACTTGTTGTAAAAGCATTCCTATTCTACTATAGGCTTCCACCAGCGCATCAAATACGGAATTTCTGCACCAAATTCAAGCAAACATACTATATAATACAAATGCTTCATGGTACATTCGAAATACTAGCATACATGCTGACATGGGTATCTAAACCGTTAAAGAGTTGATTAGAGCATTCAGTTCCAAGTATTATTTGAAACTAGAGACACATCCTAATGAATTGACAAAGGGCATTCTAATGCAGCCGAAACACAAACGACTGCGAAGATCAGATCCACTAGATCCAATGAACTTATAAACTAACCATATTTTATTTTTATTTTCTGTATGTGCGTAATGCATATATATATAGTTTCATTTATAGATAAGGATTCACGAATAAACCCATTGGCAGTAATCTTTAAATTATCAAAAAAATCTATCAAGTAAATTATAATTTGTATATAAAAAATGCCAAAAATGTTATAGCGACGCAAATATTTCCCAACGCACCAAATCACATTCCTAATCACAAATAATATCCGCACAATATATTATACAAATTGTAACTCAGACAAAAGAATTTTTGATTCAGTGTATATATAAAAAACTCCTTTGGGGGATCATCATCACAATTTATTGTATCCCTCGCTCTATTTCTCTGACTGTTCCCGTTGATTTGGTACATATATGTACCTTTATATCTCTTCTATATACACCTTTAAAACTATTAGTCTTTAGTTTATCGTTGGTTGGTGTCGCTCTGTGTATTTAATGCGATATGGTATGGTATGACAACGGTTTAATACTATGTTTTATTCTAAAAATAGTTCGTTGTTGCTGTAATCTTTGTATTACACAAGACTAAGGAATAAAAAAATTGGTAAGAAAATTATTTTAAGACACACAGTAACACAACGACAAAAAATCTCTCTCTCTCGATAGAATTGGAAGTATGTATATATGTAACTATACGGGTCTTATCTATCTCAAATATCTTAAATATTGGATAATAATTTTTGAATGTCTTGTGTTTTGTCGTTTTTGTATTTGGAATTTATATTTTGTATTTTTTTTTTTTTGTGGGTTATGTGTGTTTTGATATCGTAGCATATTGATCAGAACAACTAAATGCCATGTTCTTTAAGCATATAACAAAAATGCGGTTAAAATATGCGCACACAATCCGATGAATTATTGATAATAATTTTACTAAGAATTTTATTTGGACATGGTGGTGGGACTAAATACAATTTGGTTTAGTCACATCCAATACAAATATTAATTGAGTCATTTAAGTATGTATATGTATGTATATGCTTTAAACAAGGAGGTGAGTGACAGTAAAAAATTATTAAAGATTTTTTCATACTTTAACACGGTGGTCGAATGAATAAGACCCAGTTTCCTTTTAATTTTCTCATATACCCTCGACTAGTATAGACATTGTACATACATAAGTATGTATGTAAGTATGCGCATACACAGAATATATAAAAATAATGGTTTTGGTATTTATGCGGAATAAATCGAAATGGTGAATAATCCAAATGTAAGTAATGTAATCGTAACCCTATGGGATGAGGAGTAAAATTATCATAAGAAATGATAATGGATTTTTTTCACATATACAAAACGAATAAGAAGATGCAATAATTTATTTCCTATAATGATACAGGTATTATTGTTTAAAATGAAAATATTTATACGAGTCTATCCCCGTATTTGGGTTGTATATGTATATACCACTCCTTTTGTGGATAATACCTGGAACATATCCCTTGTATGCTACTGCATAATCTCATATGCGAATATACATATATAACGTATATATACATAAATAACTAGAGATATCTTAACTTTTCGGTATATGTACTCGTATATACAATGAGTATAAAATATAGGAAAACTGAGAATTTTTAATGAAAATTTTAATTTTTCCATTCGCAAAAGATACAAGAAGTTAAATAAATTGTAAGTTGAGGGCAAAAGTTTTTTTATTTAATAGGAGGTGTTAAGATTATTGTACGGTGTTTACATTTTATGTATATGTACTCGTATACTGTAGTCTAATTCACAAATTAATTAAGAAATTGGTTCCTATAGCAAAATAATTTGTTTGGTACAAATGTTTTATACTACGAGTATGTTTATAGATGGGTAAAGTGGAGGAGTTTCAGTGGATGATTTTGTTGCAGAAATCACACTGCATTTTGGATATTTATATTTCGTTATTAATTTTTTTAATTAAAGAAGGTTAAAAACCCATAGTAAGTAGTAAAATTTATTTATTATCATTATTTACATTTAGAGAATTATGGAGCCCACAAACCACCATACTTTCATCTACACATATCTCGCCATGGAAGCGGAATTTATAAATGGCAGAATAAACAAATATAATTTATGGCAAAGAATTTCAGCTAGATGATTAAATGGATTAGTAAAAAGAAAGTAATAGCCCATTTGGCAGATCTGCCACAACATATTAAATCGAATAGAAATCATTATTATTTCGGAAAACTATAGAAACATTACGTCTGATATGCCAGCCACATAGAATTTCATGAAATATCGTACTATACTCGTATGTAAGTTATAGATGGAACAATGGGACTGAATAAGACCAAACTTACTAATTGTAATTTTTTTTATTAATAATCTTCTTATTAAATAAAATTAATCTTAGCGACCGATATCATATGCTCTGTAAACTATAAATATGGAAAAAATGGTTAAACATCGCATCTTAATTCTTTATATGTATAATATAAGGGAAAGGCCGATACACACCAAATGAAATAACAACAAAATGAAATTTCTTAAAATATAAAACGAAAACCACATATAATCCAACCATTTCTGTACGGATATCACACTGATCGATAATAACCGATTCTATCAATATGCATTTCAATTTATATATAAGAAGTCTTAATTAAACAAATTACCATAAAATTATATTCCGATCTCAATTCATTTTCGAAAAAGCAGTAAGAAAAAATGTTTTTTAATGACTTCAGCCCCGAATACCTTAACTAATCACTTAACATCTTATTTATTCTTAAAAAACGAAATATTTAAGAATAAAATGTTTTGTTAATATTGTGCTTGTGGTTTGTTTCCCACCTTAAGACAAAAAATATATTTTTTTTGTTCAGGTATACATAATATGGTTGCGTTACGGGTTTTGTTAAGGCCGTTGATTTTATAATTTTTATGAATTTCTCAATCCTTTTTTTCATTTTTTGTGTTTGTGTGTAATTTGTGTCTTAATTTAGTTTAATTCTTTTCAACACCATTTAAGAAGAAGAATTGTTGGTATATAAGATATAAATATATATACAATATACATACAATAGTATAAATAAATAACACATCCAATTCGATTCGATTTGTTGTTGGATTATTTAGGGTGTATTATATATCTACAATCAATTATCTAGCTAAATGTTCACATTCACACATCATTTAATGGAAAATGAGTTTGGTTTATTGTCTTAGATATATGTGTATACACACTCAGAAGATTTACTGATCGCTCTAAATATATATGTAATACGTATGTGGATTCTATACGATATATGAAGTCATTAAAATATTATATAAAAGGCGATATTAGTCGAAAATGTTTTATATAAATTCGGTCTCATCAATCTTTTCACATATTGTAAATTTTATTCCTTACTATAAAAGAAAACGATTATCGACGTTTAGATGAACAATATTTTCGATATTTTATTGTGGTTTATTTGAAGAACGGCTCAATCTTTAAAACGAATCCCGCTTTTAATTTATGTGTTTATAAAAATTGCAACAGAGTAGTTTTCACCATTTGCCAAAAAGTTATTCCGATATGTTATTTTTATTTTATTAAATATACACCAAATGCCCAATTGCGAGAGATGTTCCCAGGGAACATACATACATCAACATTTAAGTTCAACAAAAAATAGGTATTGACTTTAATTATGATACAGATAATTTTTCATTTACATATAGTGATAAATGGTTATCCTTTCAATGGAGTGTTATATATACTTAGAGTTGCACTTAAGGAATACTTCGTTTAGAATTCTATAATAAAAAAAAAAATGTTCAGTAAAACGAGAAACGTTACTTCAAATTTCAATTCAGAGACCAATTCGACCATTGCTTTAAGACCAACGACATGTTCATACTCCAGTTTATAGTAAGAGAACAACTCGTTAATCTTTGTGAATTTACTTATATACATACCGCCATTTCCTTTTTTATCATTAATTTTTTACATCTTGGTCGAATGGTCAAAACATTATTCCATATTGTGTGATCGGTGATTTTATTAAAAAGAATTTAACATTTAGTTCAATCTTTTTCTATCGATTTATGGCCAATTCAAAAATTCAAATGTATATACTATCAAAGCCATCTTAATATATAAAGCCTCCATGTTGAGCGATATTTTCAAACGAGCTTTTTTTAGTTAACCAAAAAATGTGTAATTTACAAAGAAGTCTATGCAATCCCATGGCAAAACATACAAACTTATTTTGAATTGTTCAACTATTAATAGTGAGAGCTTTTAATATTTTATTACATAAAGTAATAGATAAAGAATTGAATTAGGTGATGGCCAGGGTTATTTTTCGAAATTATATTAATTAAACATAATTTTTATGATTATAAAATTGTCATTAATTTAATTTATTTGCGCTTTTAAATTTGTATATACAAATATATATCTGATATATTCTAATACACTCTTTCAATATACTGCATTCACTCCAACACAGAAATAAAATAGTTCGATTAAAAATCTAAACATCGAATAATATGTATAAAAATTATGATAACTACGATAAATTAAAATTTAGGAGATTAATCGGATAAACGCTGGGAAATTTCTCATTAAACCAAAATAAAAATATTGATCGGATCGATCAACTAAATGATAAAATGTTGTGTTTTGTTTTGAAGGTTACAAAAGGTTACATATTTTTTGCGTTGTTTTATGATCATTATGTTTGTTCCATTTATGTCGATTTTCTTTGGTTTTACAAAAAATATCAATTATTTTCTTGCCAATCGAAAACGAAAAATAATTGATTATTTTTTGTCTTTGTGTTGGTATTTTGACATTATGTTTTCTGTCAGTTTAATGTGAATTTCATGTGAATGAAATAAATATAATGAATCTTTTGTGTTTTATTTATTATAATCTATCTATGTATTATTTATAATTTATATGTAATATTTTTGCTTTAAATTTTAAAAACTAGAAGCAATTCGATTGCGTTTTACTTCGCCCAAATGCTTCAATACATTGTCAGTTACATTTTCTCCCGAGTTATCAGTTGAATCATTTTGTTCTGTCGATGTTATCTGCTGATCTTGTGTACGATCTGAGGTAATGTTTGATGCCTCATCCCATAAATCGCCACTGTCAATGCAGACTACGGCGTCAACAAAATTATGGACAACTATTATGGACAAATTATTATAACCACACAGCAAGAAAACCATTGAATTGACATAAAAATGGCGAGACGTCTATTTGTCATATTTGACATTTCTATTTTTCAATGTAGTGGTAGTAGATTATAGAAAAAATCATGATTTGACAAAATTGATTATACATCAAAAAATAATCAATTATTTTCGCCAAAGAAAAATGAAATACTGAAAAATATCAATTATTTGTCAAAATAATCAATTATTTTTAACCAAAGAAAATCGACATTAAAAAAAAAACATTGATATTTTCTTCTTTTGGTTTATTTGTTTGATGGGAATAAATTATTTTGTTGGTTATGTACACAATGTCCCTTTCTTACAAATTTTTATTCTATTTCTATTTGAGCTTTATTAGAGAATAAAGTATCTTATTTTCCTTTAATTAATACAATAAAATGGAAAACCCCACGGAAAAATCCTTCAAGTCAGGTGAAAACCAATGTTTATAGTTTCAATTGATTTCAAAAAATTATAATTTTGAGTTACTTTTCATTCAAATATTTCTATAAAAGAAAATCATGTCTCTCCATATAAAATGTATGAAGAGAGCGATTATTTTTGTCATTTTAGACTCACTAATAAAAGTTCGTTTTGAACATGGAGGCTTGATTTATTAAGATGGCTTTGATACTATATACATATTTCAAAATATATCAACCCCAAGCATGATTCCAATAGATATAATTCTGTGTTCATCAAAGTTTCATTTAAAACCGAAGTGGTGTGGCAACAATGGTATATGAGTTCAGTACCCATCATTTTTACTAACACGGAACATTTTGATATAAAATAAAAGTTTTTATTATTTTTACACCTTTTATATGCCACACACATTCACCTGTTTGAAAAAATATGAAATGAGATGAAAATTTGAAACGTTAACGTTAAACTAAATAAAACTGGGAAAAACTAAACTTTATGACATATTTCTTGTAACATAACACATATATGTATGTGTATATATATAATTATATATATGTATGTGTTAAAGAGTGAAGTTTTCTTAAAGTTACAAAAATGCTCCTGAGAAATAATAAAAGTAGTCTCAATATGCTGTGTATATATATGTATACATATATAGTGTATGTGTGTTAGAAGAAACTCTTGAACCCCGGAAAAATATGAATTTCATGTTTTTCCTTCATTTTATTTTTATTTTGTCAGTTTTGTTTGTGATATGATTTTATAGTTTTTTTGTACAAAACTTCTTGTATATAGCTAAACAATAACAACAAAAAAGTTTTTCCAAACAACTGTATGTATACCAGAAACGACACACTAAACAAAACTGAAAAAGAAAAGTTCTGGAAAATATTTTCTATTTATTATTTATGAAACAGATTTTTATGCATTCATAATTTTACTTTAATATTTCCCAGTACTGTAGCTCTATACCACACCGTATTCGAGTATATATATAGTAATACCATACCCATTCGGTGTGCCAGGTTCTTATAATGTCAATTTTATCAATTTTTATTTTTACAATATTGATTGGGAAACACTGTATGTGAGTATAAGAAACGTGTGACATTTTAATGAATTAATTTTAGAGAATATTTCACTAAACAAAAATTATTTTCAAAATTAGATAACGAGTCTTGACATTTAATTTAAACAAATTTCTTGATTAAATGATACCGGATGGTTTGATGGAATTTTGAAGTATTATCATTTAATAGTTCGCATCTGAAAGTAAGCATGATTCGCCACGGAAGTCAATATTATAACTGCGTGTCAGTTCGATGGACCTCTCCAACTATTTTGAAGCTAATTAATCGATGATTTCGTTGAGCGTTCTGTTTGGCACAAATCACATAAGTAAGCATAATACTATATTTAACTTAAATAATTAAGTTAATAATTAACTTTTTAACCGAGAATAAATAAACCAAATTCAACCTATTTATCTTTCCTTCTATCAATTATGCCTCCACCACATCCAATCGCATCATTGTCATTAAAAATCCGTATAAATACATAGTTGAATTCAATTTTCATCACAAAAATTGCAACCTTATTTTACAACCTTATTTTAAAAACCTCATTCAAAACACATACCCAAACAGACATCATGAAAAAATTAAGGCAAACTTATCTATATCTATATGTACGAGTATATGTACGAGTATACAGATCTGCACCAAAAACATAAAATAAAAAATAAAAGCTCATGTAGAATTAACTTACTAATTAATATTCAGTTATACCCATCTCATTTGAGTAAAGAAAATGTAAAACTTTTTATTTTTTGGAAAAACTTTTCTGTCGAAAAAGTTTTTTTTTCGTTTTTTCAATTTCAAATTCTAACATTTTGATTGAAATAAATTTAATTTTGAAATTAAAAATCAAATTTGGAGAATGAAAAATATTTTACAGCAGCAGCAGCAGTAGCAGTAGCAGCATCAATAGCAACAAAAAAATAATAATTAAATTTAAAATACTTTCCCAAAAATTATACACACCCCACATCACCTAGTTTTCATGGGTACACATAAACCCCGCACAACCAACCAACAGTATACGAGTACATATTAGTTTATATCATTTCTATATATGTACGAGTATATACACATGTATAATACTATCTGGAGAGTTTGTTTATTTTATGGTTGGGAAATCAAAAAGTAATTTTGGCATAAAGAGAAGGATGATTTTAAAATTGTTTCGTTTACTGTATTTTCTTGTGAAAATATGTACATTTATATATTTATAATAATAAATTTATCTTAAATGTATCTCAAAACTCATTCATCCATATATTAATTTTTATTAGCATTCATGTTGATATGGATGATGATCATAATCATGATTGCACAAAAATCGAATGAAAAGCACTCTGGAAAAATTTTTTTTTTTGCATGACTTATAATTTTCCAAAACAAAAAAAAAACATAAAAAATAATTTTTTTTGTTATCAATTCATTATTCCTTATCAAACCGAAAAAAATTGTATATATTTTGCATACATACATACATACTATATGAAAATTATTATTTAACAAATATCGAGCAAGAACATTAAATCGTTTTTATATTCAGTCGAGAAAAGATACATACATGAGCTTTTTGTTTCTTCCGAAGAGTTATTAATTTATTAAATTTCATTGCTTGAACGAAACACGTTTAATTATTTAATTGAATCGTCTCAAAGTTCTAAACTTTTTTTTAAAAAATTTTCAAGACAATATTTAGTTTTGTTCTTTTAAAAAAGTTTAATTGAATTACGGAAATAGAGATATAGAGAAAGAGGAAGGGCGAGACACAAAAAAATGTTTTTATTTATTGAAATACGAATATAAATCGGGATAGCATAAAAAACTTAATAGATTTCCCTAAAGCAGCACACAATCATATTTAGTTTTGACAATTCTTTTCTGAAAATATAAAATTGTTACGTAAAATTTTGGAATAAAAAATTGAAAAGTTTCATAAGCTTTTTTTTTCTCTTGGTGGTATTGTTGTGTTGGGTAGCTTTTTATTATTATGTTGATTTTATTGTGATGGGTTTTTTATTTTCTATAGCTCGTTCTCGTATATTGTTTATCGACTTTTCCAACACTTTTTAAATGTCATAGTAAGCGACATTTTATAATATAAACAAAATAACTTTAAATATTAATATATTACACTTGATATTTATAGATGATGACAGCATATTTAAATTAAGTTGTTCGCCATTATTAAGGCTTAAATCTTTTAAAACATTTGGCAAATAATTTTGATTTTTCCGTTCAACATGTCTTTGTGTGTTAAGTACCAAATTTTGTCCTGTTGACTTGATTGTAAAAACCATACCAAAAAGCATAGTTCTTATTACCAAAAATTGAGTAATTTTTGAACCAACTAAGCGCTTTTCAATTATTGGAAATAAAACATTATGATTGGTAAATTCAATTTTAATGTTTTTGTGGATCTGTAAATTTTGCAATTTGTTTACAAAATTTAACTAAAATTTATTAAACGTGAGCTTTTATCCCACATCAGAGCCATTGAAATATTCCCAATGCATGTTTTATCACTTTGGGTGTTCCAGTTATTTCTTACCAGCGGGTTAAACGAATCTCAAAAATTAATAATTATGTTTATTGTAATCATATCTTGATTTGGAATAGTTTTAACTAAATAACACTTATAGCTATGATTTACAATGTGTTTTTGTTCTTATCTCTTGAGAATGTTTTGTATACTTCGACATTTTGAGGTTTTTCTTAAAATTATCTCCCGGCTGGGAAGAATTATGAAAAACTATAAATATATGCATTAATAACCTACTTGTTTGAACTGCATCAATAATAATACATAAGAGAATATTTTATTACAATTAATTAAGTTCGGATCGTTTTGTTAATGATTAAAGTTGAAACACATTAAAATCAGTTCAGCTGAAACAGCTGATAATTTGAATCAATGAGCAAATAGCACATCGCTAAACGTTACATCATTCTTTAATCACTGGCGTATTTCTCGAGAAATGGAAAGTATCAAAAATAACATCTTCCTTCAAATCGGAAAAAGAGATGATATCAACTGTTACAGAGGAATATCAGCTTCAATATTAATTTCTAAATTATTTGAACTGATTGTATGCAACGCTTTTAAATCGAGCTTAATACGTCATACAACCAAGATGGATTTATGCCCGTTAGGTCTACATCTACAATTCAGATAGAAAAATATCATCATCACTTCAAACCGTCATAAAGCACTTCAAACCGTTGGCAATATGTAATAATTGGAAACGAGAAATCCAAAGTTATCAAAATTACTTCTGGTGTCCAACAAGGATCACACATTAGACCCTGGATTTTTATTATTTTCATCGATCAGATAACCACAATAATGAAGAATTCAAATGTGTTGTTATTTGCTGATGACGTAAAAAAATTGTGAAGTATTTGAAATGTGAAGTTTGAAAATTGTGAAGTATTTTGAAATTTTTAAAAATTGTCTATTGAAGGAACACACGATGCTGCCAAACAACAAGAAGACATCAACAGACTGAATGTGTGGTGGTGATCAAAACTCACTGGATTTAAACTACAAGAAATACAAAATCATATCTTTTCATCGTAAAAAGAATCCTTTGTTTACTGGATAATTAATAACATAGAATTGCACAGAGTTCATGAGATAACTGATTTAGGCGAGTCATAAAAATCACTCAACATTACTGATGATCAGTTTGATTTTAATTTTTTTTTGTGATTTAACTTTTAAAATAACATATTTCTTGTTTTTATAAAACAAATTTTGCTATCATCGATATTTCATAAATGTGATTTACTAAATTGATTTTTTTAATAATAAATAGTGTAACCAGAATCTAATAAGCCAGTCAAACCATATACCTTAAAACATCTACATATATGTCTTATATTGAGAGCTAAATTTAAATTGTGAACCTCCGTGCACTATATAAAGGTCACCAAAAAATTCGTGCTCATAAATTTTTTAAATTCAAAATTAAATATGTATGAATGTACATATAGTTGCGGTATAAATGCGGTATAGTAAACTTGACTCCAGACCAGATACTGAAAGTTTCAATTTTTTTGGTAAATGGTAGGAAAAGCAGTTCAATAAGTTGAAAAAGCTTCATCATTAAATGATTTCTTTATTAACATACGAAAAGCTCCAAAAGTTCAAAAATATTCTGTATCTATAATTTTTATGTTCTCCCAAATATGTAGGATGATGGAAAAACTAGAAAATTAAACTTTCCTTAATCCAACAAAATCTTTAAAAATAAAATATATGAAGCTTTTTTCATCATGCATGTATGTATATACGTATACATATATATGTTTATATGTGTTTATGCTGTTAAAAATGTCAAGTTTATGTATTTTTATGTGGTTTGGTTTCTAATATTTTCCCAACTTCTTTTATTATTTGTTGCTCTTGTAGTTGTTGTTTGTTAACACTATTGTAGTTTGTCTTAAGATTAAAAACAGAAAACACCACACATCACAACACTATTCATAGCAACAACAAAATAATAATAATATGAGAAAATCCCTCTCCAGCTTCTACATAAAACTGAAAAAAAGGGAAACATTTTTTATTTATATGTTAATCTCTTTTCAAAATATGTAAATTTTTTTGTTTGTGTTTGTTGGGTGTTTTGCTTATTTTTATCTCTACTGTGAAAAATTGGGGGGAATACAATTTTTACAAGGAACTTTTCCAAAAAAAATATTAACAATGCATATTGTTTGTGTATTATATTGTTATTTAATTTCCAGATTTCTTTTTTCATCTTATGTTTTGTTGGAAATTCTGTTTGTATATTCTCGTATTTTGACATGAGCTTTCAGTTCTAAAGATATATATGTGCTTTCTTTAAATTTCATATATGCACATGATTTTTTGATGAAATATACAAATATTGTTGTCTGTCTGTCGAGGAATTTGTGAATTATTTATTAGGTAATGTCTGCATAGAGCTGTATGTACATACATGTATATAAATGAAGTGTGACTACCAAAATTAATCACGATAGCAATCAACCAAATCGCTAAAAATACGACCAATCAACCGCACTAAAATCAATAAATCAGTCGTGCGATAATTTCTTAATTAGTTTTTTTTTTTTATTTAATTTTTACATCTTAACAAGTCAACACACCTCGTCGTCGGATAATATGCGCGGATGGTACAACAATTCAACCTCTTCACAAACCGCATCTTCTTTATTTCGTTTTAATTACCATATCGTCGTTTGTGTGTGCGCGCGCGTTTTAAAATGTTAAATCTTGATAAAAGATTTATTAAATAACAACCAAATGACAATATTTACGATTTTTTTTTTCTGTTAACAGTTAAAATACTTTGCATACATATATATATGTACATACATTAAAACTTTAACTATGTTTGTGTTTATACTTAACGAGGTCTTGTTAGAAATAAAGAAACGCGCGCTAACATAAACGACGACAAAATAATTTCATCATATTTTTTCATCAAACAACAAACATATCATTATGCTGTGTGTTGATATAAGATAATTTTTTAAGATAAAATTAGATAAATTATCTCACTTGTCTCATACATATTACGTATATATGTATATATTTATGTATGTATACAGATAGATACGAGATATAATACTCGTAGATAAAAATATTTTCTAATCGTTTTTAAAATTAATAAGATTTTATGTTGGTTGTATTTGGTGTGGTATTGTTTGATGTGGTTTATGTATAGTTCATTAATTAAGTGCTGTTTGTCTTTTAACTTTTAAGAACTCAAAATTTATTTAAGATTGTGAATCATAATATTTATTCGTTATAACAATTTTAGGTTAAATAAATATTTTATAAAAATTTCGAAGTATTCTAACAACCTGATGCTCAAGTTCATTTGAATGTAGAACAGAGGGTGTCTAATTTTCACAAATTAGATTGACCTTAGATAAAATACTGCGGATATGAAGATTTTTATCATAAAAGAAAATCGTATTTAATCCCTATACATTTCCGACAAATTGTTTTAACAATTTCTTTTAGTTTTAGAGCTTCTATATAAATTAGTATATTTATCTCAGACTGCTTTTATATATACGAGTAGTAAATATTATCACAAAGTATGGCAAGTTCATAATAGGTAATATTTTAATTCTACCACCACCGAAAATATCACGATAATAAAATTTTTGCTGAAATCTCTTCAGAGTGAATACCGAGGGGATCCACAATTTTTGTCATTGTTATGTAGAGTTTATATATTGTACATTAGTAATATAAAACTTAATTGGGTGCTGCTATTGCCGCACTTATTTCAGCTCATCGAAAACCAAAATTTTATTCTTCATTTATTTAAATCGGCTACTTACGTGATAGCAATTTAAAATTCCCATTATTAGTTGTGATAAACAAAAAAAAACTTTTAGGAGCGCGAGGTTTGAATTTTCACCCGAATCGGATATTTTTTGTAATAAGTGGCTAACCCAAACCCGGCAAACAGGAGCAAGCCAAACTAAAAGAGTATACATATATAGAGTTGGATGAATTTGGATTTATATTTATTCCCGACTTGCCCGACTCACATAAATTCAAGCTGTTCGTCCCACCATTTACTCTTTTTAAAAAAAATTGATATCCTAGATGAGGA
Source organism: Tipula unca (assembly GCA_951394425.1). NCBI lineage: Eukaryota > Metazoa > Arthropoda > Insecta > Diptera > Tipulidae > Tipula > Tipula unca. Next base: position 968,585 of record OX596380.1, on the reverse strand, counting down.
TTATTAACATTTTACAACCTTTCACGCTTGCAATATTTAATCGAGCCCATGTAAATAATACTTAGTTATTCGAAGAATACATACAATATTTCTCGTTCAACATAATCTTATCCAATTATTTTATACCTTCTAGCCAAACGAATAAAATTCTAGAATAACAAACTTCCATCTTGATTTTGATAAAATTTTGCTCCTTAACCTTTTAAACTTATATCTAAACCACCCTTTTTATTTTGGGCAGTTGTTTTCTGTTGTTTTTTTTTAACGAGACAACAACCTATTATGAACCTCAACAACAGTTCAAATGTTAACTATTTTGTTTACAACTTGATGACTAATTAATCCTTTTTGGTGAACTTTTTTTAATCACCCCAATGATACCATTTAAGCTTTTTCCACATTTAATATTTCCGTCAGTTAATTTTTGTTTTATTTACCCCACAAAAAAAAAAGAATAAAATACTGAAAAGAAAAACAAATGAACGAAAACCTCCATGAAAAATGTTTGTTATTCAACATATAGATATCGATGGAAACGGAAACGAGATACAAATTACATATATTTGGAACATTGTCAGGCAATGTGTTAGTTCTGAAGTTGAATTTTATTTTCTATAAATAAATGAAAGACGAAATGAAAATGGGAAAAAATTACTTTTCGCTTAATTATTTTTTCTTCCCGCTTATACTCACTCCAAATTCCAAGTGACACCCATTGAATCTCTATGTACATATAAATTATACCCACAATATTGTGATTTTTCCGGTTGAATGGGTGAAAAATACTTTTCACGGATTGAAAATCAAATGATAATTATTATCGGGGTAATTTAAGTATATACATTTATTTTTAAACACAGTGTTGATGATTTTTGCTAAGCTTTTATGCCAATAATATAAATTACTAAAATGTCTGTTAAATTGCGTATATACATACATATAGGATATAGCCATTGCTTAGGTCATAAATTAGGCTGGGCGAACGTTTAATTTCGTTTTATCTCAAGTAATTCCATAGGATATGCCTAAAATTGGTGCGTTAGACTGTAATATTTATTACAAAGGGTACATTACGGCGTATATAAGATCTGGTGTGTCAGTATCTTTGTATAATGAGATTATAATTATGTGAAAGATAGAGACGAATGATAATTGAGTTTAGTTGATATCGCATGTTATGTATACATATATATTAGGTTGTTCTATAGATAATGTCGAGCTATACAGTCTTTGTGATTCCTTTTTTATTTGCTTATATACAACGAACTTTCTTATATTTATTTATCTCTCTTTGTGTATAGATAGATATACGCAGGCAAAGTATAAAAGTTAATTTTATTTATAATAGGATTTATGAAAATTTAATGTAATTTGAATTAAATTAAAAGTTAACAAAAAGTGTATGACAACAACAAGAAAGAAAATAGGAAAAATCCTATGACGATGAGGGAAAATATATATTTATTCGTTGTGATAAACAAAAATAACTTTTAGGTGCGCGAGGTTTCTATATATTGGCGGTAAGAGTCTAAAATCCAGTTCGATCAATTCGTTGGAATTTATGCGAACAAAACAAAAATTTTCAATTAGTTCCATTTCGATGATCAGAAAAAGTAAAGCCCTTCTAAATATATGTATATATATATATGTACAGACGTTACAAACGGTAAAAGGAAAATGAAAATTCTATAATCTTTATTTTGATTATATACGAAAATATACTTTAGACTTTTTATTGTACTTTAATGGTTTCCCGACTATAGAAGGAAAAGAATAGAATTCATGGTTCATGGTATTCATTCTCTGTGTTTGTTTACGATTTTAATTAAAATGTGTACCGTTTGATTTTCATCTTTATGAAGTAAGAAAAAAAATTTCCTTTTGGGATTAACAAAGGTTAAAATATATATAATATAATGTTAAGTTATGATAATAGCAGGTGAATGTTGAAGTTTAATTGTTATGTGTATAGGTCTACAATTAATTTTAACAAGCAATATTTTTCTATTACAAAGAAGGTATATTTTCTTATTTTTATCCACAGGCATATTATTGTGTTTATGATCAATTTTTGAAACGATATTCTAAACCAAATTATTTGTATAACTAATAAATTGATGCTTGTGTTCAATCTTTCTTATCTATAGGCATTCACTAGATACATACATTTACATATAACAAATCTTAAAACTTAATTTAGAACAGTTCAAACTCAGGGCCCAAACCAAGTATCAGAAGAGTTTAAAACTTGGGAAAACAGAGATGATAATACATAAAAGGAGAATTTCAAATTTGACACAATTAAGCTATTCACAACCAGTACCTGTCAGTGTACTATATCATATGATATGCTAAGTAAAAATATATGTTAACCTTAATGGTTGGTCCAAAGGAGAACATTTTTAGATAACAATTTCCAATAATAATTCGTTTGGTAAAAATTAAAATTAAATACCTATACATATGTATATAAAATGCTTTTTCGATACAAGACACGAAAACCAAAACTTATATACTAACTATTTATGATAGTTGTTGCCACTCGTCCGAGTTTTACCCGATTCAACCTTGAAACATGTGCCTACTATATAGCTTAGTCCTTTATGTAGACTGATTGTTAACAAATTGGCCAGCAGTCAAGGTCTATTTTCTCAATCGAGGAGAATCTTCTTCCCTATCGTGTTATCCTACAGTATGGAAATTTGTAAAAGATGATGAAGATGGCTTAAGTGATACAAAAGCGTTACCTGAATTAATATTGTATTTCATTCATTCTTTCCTTTATATATTTCAAAAATACATTCTCGTTTTAGAGACAAAAAATACAAATGATACAGGACTTAATAGTATTTTTCATGCAATGACTAAATGTTCTACAAAGAAAGGAGAAGTCGTTTTATAATTTTATGGTTAATCAACTTTCAAATTCAGAAACACGACGCTTTAAAACTAAATCTGACACCGTGTACAATAGAGCACTTAAAGCACACTACCGATTGGTATGACTTTGAAGACTCATTTCTTAATTGTATGAAACATTTTAATTTTAATTAACTTGTTCCTTCAGTTGAAGACTGCCTTGAGAAGTCGAGATATCAATCCATTAATAATAATAAAACAATGTTTAAAGGCTATTACTGGCCCCTTAGTGCGTCAACAATCTGGCTCCAACGGTTTCGATCCTGGGCTTGGTCTTCATACTGTCCTAGTCCACCGTAGAAAAAGCCAAGTCATTCTCTACACCGTGGAGCCATCTGCGACTACCATATGGTGGCTCTCCTTTCAGAGATCGCTGCACAATTCGTTCCGGATCACCACGCAGAACGTGACCAAGACAGCGTACTCGCTAAGTTCTAATTTCATGCACAATACCGGGGATCTTCATCAGATCTCGATATTGTACAGAGCTCGGTATGTGAAATCTATTTCGTGTTTTGGACCGTAAATGACACGCATGACTCTTCTCTAAAATGTAAGGAGCCATCTCCCGTACTCATCCGTCAGCGCCCAACTTTCACATCCAAACATAACAATGGGCCTGATCAACGTTTTGTAAAGCTTTAGCTTCACGGCACTTGATAGGTGTTTAGATTTTAGCAGTGGCCTTAGAGGATACAAAGCACGGCTGCCAGCTGCCAGCCGCACTTTAATATCCTCACCCACACTGTTATCATGAGTAATAAGAGAGCCCAAATATTTGAACCTCCTCACTCCTTCAAACGTGTAGTGGCCACTACTAAAATCTGCTGTGCCATTGTCCCTGTAACCAGAGATCATGTATTTCGTTTTTGACTCATTGATCTGGAGTCCAACAGAAGCCGAAAACTCTACGAGCGGATCAAGTATTTCCTTCACTCCGTTGCTATTCAGTCCAATCACGCATTTGTCCTCTGCATATGCAAGCACCTGATTGGACTGGCGATATAAGATGTTGCGCTAAGGTGTTTCAGTTTTACCAAAGATGAACTCCAACATGAGATTAAAGACTATCGGTGACAGAGCATTTCCCTGCCGAACACCCGAGCTATCTGCAAAAATTCTCGATAACCTGTTCTCAACTTTAAAACAGCATTGAGACTGCGTCACTGTCATTCTACACAATCGTACTATTTTTGTTGGCATACCTAGATATTCCAACGCAGACCACAGACTCCCTCGATTGATCGAGTCATAGGCCTGCCGGAAATCCAGGAACACCTGATGTACGGGGATGGAAGTCTCGTAATATTAAGATATAATCATCCGCAGCGAAAACACCTGATCAGTGACTGATCGATTCGGACGAAATCCTCCTTGATAGTCACCAACCAGGCCCTCCGCTAGAGGGATGGTTCTATCCAATATAATGTTGGACAGTAACTTGTAAGCTGTGCAAAGGAGAGCTATACCGCGATAATTCTCACACTTCAAGCGGTCTCCCTTCTTGAAGATGGGGCATATCTCGGCCACTTTCCATTCGTCAGGCATTTCTTCGGTTCGCCATACTAATCGAATAAGGTTGAAAAGACAGTTCTACAAAGTGTCCCCTCCGAATATCAAGAGCTCCGAATTAATGAAGTTCACTCCAGGTGAGCGGTTTCGTTTTAGTCTATCTGCATGGCCTTAGTGAATTCCTCATGAGATGGATCCTCAATTCAAATCTCCGCAGTCTGTATTTGAGGTGACTCAACTACAGTCTGTGACGCATGATGAACACCAAGCAGGTCCGTAAAGTGTCCACACCATGTGTCGAGTACCGCGTCGATATTGACATAGAGGTTTCCATCCCGGTCCCGAATGGCAGTTTACGCAGGCTTGAAAGTATGGTGCAATCCAGTAATTCCTTTAAAGAAATTACGTATACTGCGCTCATTGCTGAGTTGCTGTACTTTCAGAACCTCGGCCTTCCACCATTCTCGCTTTTTCCGTCTACAAATCCGCTTAGCTGCCCTCCTAGTAAGAGTAGCCCTGTTTTTTCTCGCGATTGTGAGACGTTGTTGCACTTCACTATATTTTGTTGCTCAACTGTAAGACGACACTCATCATCAAACCAATCATTCTTGGGTCTGACTTTCACTATACCTAAAGTCTGTTGAGCTGCACTGACAACTGAAGTTGTCAGTGCCTCCCAGACAGAGTTCACACAGTCAGACTGGTAATTAGCACCCTCAATGTTGCCGCTGACAAGATCCTGATATCGTTTCTTTTGATCTTCATTTATCAGACCTTCATAGTCGAAACGTGCGTTTCGCTGTGTTCCCTTCATTAATATGGAGTCGAAATAGTTCAATCCAGTAATATGGAGTCGAAATATCAATCCATTAATTTTGTGAAAATGTAATGATTTGATTATCAAAGGATGTTAAACAAAATCTAAAAACCCACAAAGCACATATTACATAAAACAATGCTCGGGTCAACTGAACATGTATATGCCCTGTACAAAGTTAGTAAATGTACTCCAAATATCTGTAACTTGATACATTTGCGATAGTTACTATTTGAACTTGTTCTGCTATAATAACGGAAACTTTCTTGAGCACTACGCCGACTACATCTGACCTAATGTTTGCTATTCATCCCCACCCAAGATTAACTATTGTAGTTGAAGGGCCGTAACCTTTAGTTATTTCCTAAAACTCTGTCAAACAAAGATTATCCTGTGGACAGCTCCATATTTCTACAAAGAGAGCAACACTCCATGCTTTTATGATTAGACCAACGTCAATATCAAGCATATGTTTACAGAGTGACTGTTTGGTTCTTTACAACGTAACGTCGATTATATCATCTACGGTCAAAGATAGATAATGTAATACTATATAATTTTTATAACAATTTATGACCCTTTTGGACACGAACAATTTATGACCCTTTTAGACAAGTAGATCCTATATGAACTCATAAGATATCTGGCCTCTGGCGCGATAGTTATACCCACATATAGTGGCAACCTGAACGGCAAAATCCTGAACAATTAATGTTGTCTGCCAGCTCTAATTAAATCATCCATGATGTAGTTTTTCCTCGACAGGAAATTCAATATGGCAAATCAAATGCGCAAATCCGGCTTATGCTATTTCAAGAAGATTATAAATTGCTAAATAAAATGGGAACATCAAAAATAAACCCTAAACTCCAACAAAACGAATAAACTAACACGACGAAATTATAAATTGATCCGATTTTCAGTATTTTTACAAATTTTAGAGTCATCATCACTATGAGCAAGTATCTTAAGAATAAAAATTTCTTCTCGCTATTCGTCTTGTAAAAATCATGAAAAATCATGAAATAGAAAATAAAATAAAAAATCTGATTTTCCTTGTACATATATATTTTATTGTTGTTGTTGTATTTATCATCTTAAATTTAAATATTTTTCCTCTCTTATATATAAATAATTTTTTATTATATTCATCTCGTCTGATGAAAATTTATATTTTCTTAAAGGAAAGTTCTAAAAGATTAAATAAATCCTCGAAATAAAAAAAAATAAAATAATAATAATAATAATAATAGTAATAATAACGAGAGAAGAGAAGGAATATATTTCTTCGCTGTGCATCTTACATCTTTTACAAGATTTTTTTTCTTATGTTTCGTTCGAAGGATGTTGTACTGTGTGCTATATATGTACATATAGTTGTTTTATAATTTTTTTTATTTTTGTTGAATGAATAATAGAAAAATTATCTCTTATAGATATAGAAATATATTGTATATATTTAAGAAGAATCGGATGTGGGCGGAATATGGTAATAATTTTTTGCCTGAGTTTAGAGGAGGCAGGGTGGTATAGCATGAGGTGATTTTGATTCACTTATTTATTTATATAAAAACATTTTCTATCTTATCGAAATTTACAATATGTATTATACATAAGTATATACGAGTATATAGTGGGATGGTGATCTTATGAATTGAAAATTGAATGGAAAATGATTTTTCAATTTTCTATTTTTTTGTATATATGTATATTCGTCTCGAGATGTAAAAATATAAAAAATCGTTTGATTATCGTTTCAGAAATGATAGTTTAATGATAATCATCAATATGATGATTATGAATTTTATTTGTATATGTTCGAAAAGTGATTTATGGACATTATGGCTTTATCACCCATGTATCGAAAAAATAAAATAAGTTATTGAAATGGAATGAACTTTACTTGATTTTTGGGAATATATATTCATACATGTTCGGTGATTAAATTAATGTGCGTTATGGATTGGGTATAGGTAAGGGTGGCCGTCCTAAAGGACTAGCATAGACACAAAATTGGTCCATTGGATTGGGTATACATTAGGCTAAGTATTCCATATAATTGGTTTTGCCACTATCAATGGTAACAAAATATGATGTAACCGATTCATTAGATAACAGGAAATAATCATACTATATACAGAATCACAACATAATATACAGAATCATATACCAATTTATATGCATTAAAAATCAGTTTCGTTTTCTTTTGTGTTATGTCACAAAACACATTTTTTCCGGCCAAATTAATTTCAGTGCTTATTAATTAGACGTTATACTTTTTATTGTATTGTGAATTTTAATATAGAATAAATTTACAAATAAAACAAGTTGTTGGTTCTCCGATAGGGACTTCACCAGTGGTAATCTTTAAAATAATTATACATGGTCCTTCGAGCCAAAAATCAACCGGCAATCAATAAACTGTGGATACAGATAAAACAACAACCAGCCGCTAAAAACACAGTATGGGCATTCAATGCCAGAAAAGCCACCAGATTTTATCCATATTAAAAATGGAAGAGCTCCTTCATATACAAGAATAAACTGGAGGCAAAATCATCAACCTACAAACAAATTATAACAAAATTTTGTAGAGCACTTTCAAATCTAAAAGCACTTTACTTTGAATACGTAAAAATAGCTGAGGAAGTTCAAAGCAGTATGCCACCACTCGATCAAAGTCACGAATATAACATCGCAAGAACAACGATTTCAAATACTTACAAAAAATGTATCGATGATATGCGCGACATCGGTTTCACGAATGTTCACCATCTACGCCAACACCGTACTCCACTCTTGAGTTTACCCTTCTACCATTGGAAAAAATCGATGTGCATCAGACAAGCGAAGTTTTAGATGCACCATCAAAGGGAACCGGGCAAACTAACAACAGCTCATTGAAGCAAATGCTTAGAAGATCGGACATCAAAATGCGGGAATTGTATACAGAGAAATTGACAACGCAAAAGAAATTCTTAAAACTGAACAAGGGAAACAAGCAATGCAATTCTCTCTACGATACATGGAACGTGCCATGGAATAGCTCATCGACGAGGAAATATGTGTCGAATCATCAGTTAATGATCAAGACCAGTTGGAGTACATATTTCATAAAGGAGTATTATGAAACCTCAAGAAGAGAGTACACCAAAATAGTAATAAATATGACAAATACGATAGAAGAGGATACAACAAAAAGTGACACTGTCATGGAGATAAAATTAAAACCAATAGAAATAACTGTATTCTATGGAGATTATATGAAATGGGGTAGTTTCTCAGAAATCTTCAATAAACTGATAGATCAAAACAAACGACTATCCAATACTCAATATCTGAAAACTCATTTTAATAGAGCAGCGGCTTAGTTAATTGGTTATCATTTAGAATCGACGGCAGATAATTATGCAAAACCCGGAGCATATTAAACAACCGATATAACAACAAAAAACTACTTTTCACCGAGCGCCTATACACGATCGAGAACATTGGAATAAACGATGACTGTATGCCTAGCGAAAGAGTCTTGATAGATCCAGGCTCCCAAGCAACCTTTATTACGGATAAAGCAGTACAAAGACTGAAGCTTAAAGGTAAAATAATACATGCGCAAATACCGGGAGTTGGTAATCATGACATTGGAGAAGTACGAAGGATAGACAGCCTCAAAATTCAACCAATTATAGCTTCTAAGTTTGAACTACGCCTCTACGCGAAAACTAAAACCAGACCAAGAGGTGGAAATTGAAAATTGGCAACATCTCAACAACCTTAACTATGCAGATCCTAATAATAATAAACCAGGTTCTATATATTTTCTACTTGGGGCCGACTATTATCCAAGAATCATATTGAACAATACTATAAAAGGGGGCCCAGATCAACCAATGGTACAGAAGACCGAATTGGGATGGATTGTATTTGGAAAGTACAAGAGTTGCATTAGCCAGAAACATAGAGTACAATCAATGATATCTTATGTCGACCTAAAAAACCTATTAAAAACTTTTGGGAAATTGAAGAAGTTGGGCAGGAGCGCGAACTTACTAATGATGAAAAATAATGTGAACAACACTTTCAGAATACGTACGAGAGACAACGAGATGGAACGTACCAAGTTGCATTACCATTTAAAGAATACCACTTCACATTAGGTGAATCAAAGAGCTAAGCCACAGCACGACTTATTTAAGTGGAACGGAAGTTAAACAAAAATCTATGTTCAGTTTTTCACCCATACAATACTGCTTTACTGTAGAATTGGAGGAAATCTTAAAAATACAAATTCTGGATAATACATAAAATTCCTACTGCATGAATAAAATAAAATCGCAGATCGTACGAGATTACATCTGTTTGAATTATTTGATGGACACATCTGAAGGCTCAATTGAAAGAGAATTTTGATTGTTATGCATGGACATCCTTTGGGAAAAAAATACTGACATATGTTCAATAATGAAAAATGTATACAATTCTCACTGGTTATTGAGCAACCATTTACAATAGATTGTCGTCCGAATTACCAACGTAATTTACCAACGTTTCGTTCCAAAACTTGGTCTTAATATAAAACAAGCGAAAGTTTCAATATATATATACGACTATTGTAACACTATTCGGTCGAACACTATTGTATACTGGTCCGCAATTGTTATTACCAACACCATAAATTCATATCAAACAAAATTTCCTTAAACAATTTAAATTTTATCATATTTTAATTTCTTAACTAGACAACAACAACAAAAGATTTAAAAAAAATTCACTAAAACAAATACATACATAAATTACGGTCTCATTTTGTATTCAAATTGCTTATTTATTTCGTTTCGTATTTTTGTAGCCTTTTGTTTTCGAAGATGCTGATAATGACAATCACTTAATGAATTGATTGTTGATGCTGCGCTGCTTTATCTATAAAGTATATTGTGCATATTTTAGGAATAGTCTTATCTCTAATTAATTAAGACATTCTAAAGTTTATTTAACCGTTTTCTGTGAATCGAGTGTGTGTATATATATATATATATATATATATATATATATATATATATATATATATATATATATATATATATATATATATATATGTATATATATATATATATACATATATATATATATATATATATATATATATATATATATATATATATATATATATATATATATATATATATATATATATATATGTATATTTGAAAACAAGACAAGAAATTGGAAACTAAATGTATATGTATATGTATGTACACAACGTATATATACGACGACAACATCCAATAAATGCGCATAATTAATTTGGATAAATTAAAATGATGATGTTAATGATCGGAATTACAATGAACCTGTATTATTTATGTATATTAGATATAAGCGCGATTAAAACGAAATTAATGTTAGTAGCTCGACTAGGTCATTGGTCTTCCATTAGCTTGCAGAAAAATTATAGTGCACCTGAACTGCTTCTCACACATCTAGTATAAATATATAGAGTAAATACATATTGCGGGGTGTGGGAAAATCGGTATCCTTATCAAAATGAGAAATCATCGTATCTTAATTAAAAAACTTGAATTTTCTTTATACATAGATATATACATCTACCAGATCAAACTCAAAATAAATCTATGTTAGTTTTCTTGTGAAAACATCATATCAAACATTTGCAATATACTTACGTATACCTTTTACCACACCTCAAAAACCACCCTTCTCAAAAAACTATCTGATTTCATATCCAATATTTTGGGTATAAGAAAATTTCAATTTTAAATTTTTTGTTTTGATTTTCATGAAAATCTAATTAAATTTTTTTTTTGTTACTTTTAAATTGATATATATTTTGACATTTTCTCAAGAATGATACTGGAAACGTATATATACATACACATATTTCCTTTATAAATTTATAGAAGGAAAAGCCTGTAGGTTTACATATACATAAATGTATTGCTAAAACTAATTTCAGTTCACCATATATATGTTTTGATTCAATTCCATTCAGTATTGATAGACTTTTATGTTATTTTGTTTGGGCGGAAAACCTTATGGTAATAGAATACAACAACATATACATACGTATATAGATTAGGATAGGTGGATATTCTAACTAATGTCCCAATAGAGTAGGTGAATCTATTAGCTTTATGTTTAAATTTCTGCTTTAGTAGGTACATTCTATCCATACAGTCCATATTTTTATGTTACATAATGATCATATTTGTAGTAAAATATTTAATTTAATTTTCCCATCGCCTTTATGATTTCTAAACTGAATGTTAAATTTGATCAAAATATGTATAAACAATATTCGACCTTACAAATAAATTTTGTAATGATCAATTTAGTTAATCTTTCTTGATGTATTGCTGTGATCGAATTCGATACTTTATCATTGGAATTAAATGTATCATATCCAGCTATACGATCGTTCATGAACTATTTGAATTAAATATGCATACGTTTCCAAATTCACAGTATTACGCAATCTGAATGTGTAAATCATCTCAAAAAAATATATTTTGTTAGATTTAATACAATTTTCCGTTAAATCAACTATACAGTGGAAGTCAATGAAGAAATTTAAACCTTTCTTATGCTCAGAAAGATATAAAAATAAAATTCTAATCTTCATAAAGTCACCCATCATCCCTTAACCTCAACAAAATACATGTAAAATTCAAAATATTTTTTTTTGTCACTCTGTCATCGTGTATGTTTTTTGTACATAAGTTTATCTCTAGCTTTACATATTATATGATAAAAAGATGTAATATAAAATCTCCTTAGTGCACCAACAAATTCAGGAAAGTATAAGAAAAAATCTCATAAAATATAAATTGACTAACTATACATGTACATATGTATGTATATATGAATATGAAAAATTTTTATTTTTTTTTATACTTATAAGGACATTACATTCATCTTAAAATGTCAAGAAAATATATTTACGAAGTCTGAAGTACACATTTATGGTCATAAATTAATTTAAAGATCGAGTCAAATACTCGAATTTAAAGCACTAAACGATGTATTGTTTACACAATTAATCTATATAGTGAGCGCGAGATAAATCTTAAATACATATAATAAAATCTAATTAAATTTGAACCATAAGCAAATCCTCCCTTCGTATATTTAATGTATATATAGAAAATCGCATAGATAAATATCAAAGATATAAAAAAAATCTTAACCCTTATTTCTTATGTAACATCGGCAACCGCCACAGCAAGAAAAATCTGGTTTTTAATAAAAAGGCTTGTATGACTTACATACATATGTATACACAGCATACATACAACCAAATGACAATAGTAATAATATCAGTGTAATAATAATATTAATAATGATAGTACTATATGGCAATAATATATTTCCTCCTTTACGTTATATATACACATATATATGAGAAAAATCCTTACAATTGAACGGCATACACCTGCTACTTGTCATTTAAATCACATATCACACTTTCAAGTCACAACAATAATAATAATCCATTGAAGCTTTTTTCCGTTTTTCTGCAATTTTCATCATTTTGCTTTATTTTTTTATTTTTCGTACATATACCACCAGCACAAAGTGTTAAGATGGGAAAATCCTATATACCGAAAAAAAATGAAATGAAATAAAAGGATATATTTATAAACGTATATGGGGAATATATATGTACACCGGTATAACTATAAGGAATAAAAATGGCGAACAATAATATTTTATTATTATTGTGTTACATACAAATACATATATCCTTCATCCCTGTGTGTCACGTTGTGCGTGTGTTCATCTTATGTATGTACACGGCATATAAACATTACATAGCGTCGTTTGTGCTTTTCGATGCGATGTGTTAACAAAAATGACAAAAAGCGTGTCAGCTTTTCTTGTTTCACTTTTATAACGTACATAAGTACATATAGCAACGTATATGTGGTTGAGATAAATGTATATACAAGTATTATGTGTATATATAGGATTTGGAATCCGTGGTTTAATCAGACTATATACAGACACAACAGAAAACAACCAAAAAGTATAAAGTACATGAATTACCAGTTTGTTGCTTGAATGTCATCCCGCATCCAAATAATTCATAATAAGTCCAAAACAAAATACATGATCTCTGGATATAGGGACAATGGCACACCACAATTTAGTAGTACCCACAATAACAGTGTTCGCCTAACAGCCGCCAGTCGTGCTTTGAATTCTCTATGACCACTAAAATCTAAACCCCTGTCAAGTGTAGTAAGCTGAAACTTTAAAAGCGTTCATCAGGCTCATTGTTATGTTTGGATGTGAAAGTTGGGCGCTGACGGATGAGTACGAGAGATGCCTACTTACACTTGAGAGAAGAATCATGCGGGTGATTTACGGCCCAAAACACGAAGTAGATGGTACATACCGAGTTCAGTACAATATCGAGATCAGAGACCTGATGAAGATCCCCGGTAACATTAAGTAAGATCTCAGCGAGTACGCTGGTTCGGTCACGTTCTGCGTGCTGATCCGGAACGAATTATGGAGCGATCTCTGAAAGAAGAGCAACCATATGGTAGGCGCTGAAGTCGTTGCAGGCGGCGATGGTGTAGAGAACTACTTGACTTCTTCATGTTGTCTAAATCAGTATGAAGACCAAGCGCAGGATCGCAACCGTTGAAGCCGGATTATTGACTCAGTAATGGGCCAACAATGTCCTTTATATACTGTATATTATTATTATTAGTATATGACCCCATATGAACATTATTGTTCCCTCCAATGCTTAATTACAGTTATAAATACTAAAATTTTAAAAAATTGATGGCATTTTCAGAGAAAATTTGAGACTTTTAAAAGATTATCCTAGTGTTGAAATACGTCGGGGTCTTTTGGTACCATAGGTACACTTTTAAATAATGAACATCAGGTTGGGAAAACGCTTAAAGTGGATCGTTTGATATATTAATTGGGATGATATATTGACATCGATAATATGTGGTTTGACACACTACCGCACCTATAACACAAAGCGCATGAACTAATGGTTTTATTGCATAGTTAAACATTCATGTTCGTGGTAGTTCAAGAAGGCGAAACGTCAAATTGCGATTTAACACAATTATATTTTAATCTTGTGGCGATCATGAAAGGAAAATTATATGCCAATTTTGATGCCAATAAACCAGAAGCCCATATATGAAAGACATTGTATGTCCCCATCAAACATATTTGATTTATTGATTTAACTATACACTCAAGCCTAAGCCAGATTCCCGGATGATACCCTTTTTATACATAACAAGACGAAAGGGCTGTATGTATGAATGTTTATTAAATGTATGTAGAATTGACCCTGTTCCAGACACCTAAGTAGTAACTAGCTCATAAAAATTATTAGTAAAATTTAGTGTAAAATGGTTAGCACAGAACAACACAATTTTTAGAGACGGCTACCAATATTTTAGCAATCCCAGAACTAAATTTAAAAATAAAAATTAACTGTAGAGATACTGCTGAAAATTTAAATTAAATTAAATTAATCGTTAATTCGTTCTATTCTATATAATATACACTACTTAACTTTATAATAATTTATCATGCTCCACACAACCTTATAAGTTTATAAATAATTATACATACAACAGCCCATACCGTTATTATGAATATATGTATGTATGTATATTGTAAATGATCCTAAATTCGCCATGGATTTCAGACTATTACAACTTAATCAAAACAACATGATAAAATCATTAAAATTTTAGTAGAAAAGTAAATACAATAGCAAAGTAAGTTTTAGTAAATTAGATTGGTTTTTATAAAATAAATCCTTTTAATCAAAAAGACCCGCGTCAAACAAATCAAAAACAACATTTTTAAATTTATTAAATTTGGTGGAGCATAATTTTCAAGTTAATATTTAATTTGGTACCCAGAAAAGACTCAATAAAATAGTTTTAAAATAATTAATGACTGAGAAAAAGTTGAGAATTATTATGTATGCCTTGGTGCATAGCTGTGTAAATTTTTGTGCCCGATCGCAAATTCAGAATGACGTCGGAAAATAGAAATATCGAACATTCTCATTTACTTGAAAATTTATTCAATGTCATTAAAGTAGCTCAAATCAAATAATAATAACACGAACAAAAATTTTCGAATATGTACCTTTTTTACAGTAATACCTCGTACAACGTGTTTCATGACGTCTTTTTACAAATTTATTATAACAAATATAAACAGTTTTTAAAGACCATTACTGACCAATTACTGAGACAATAAATTGGTGTGAAAGGTCAATATAAAAACTAACGTTTTTCCCTAACGCTCAATTTTTTGGAACACTAATTGAGCGTTGTATGAAGTATTACTGTATTCAATTAAATTTTAATCCTAAATGTAGACATATTTATTTAATTTTGTACACTGAAATATTGGAACAAAAATTTTGTGAAGTTTATTTAGTTTTTATGCTGTGTGCCTCGATCGACTAAATTGACTAACTAAACTAAAGTAAGGTTAGTTAATGCAATATATATATATAGATGGCATTAGTATAAAAGTCGATATATGTGCCTCAACTTCAACTAAACTAAATTAAAATGTCAAAATTGATGGAAAAATTACAAACACAATATACATGCAGTAAAATTAACCTAAATTTTTTTTATATCTAATAATATTAAGGAATAATGATAATTCCGCATTTTTTGTTCACCAGTACACTTTTAATGTATTATAAATATCTTTTAAACAAAAGTCAAATTTTAAAAAATAAACGGCGACACCGAATAATTGTAATTTACAAAACTCTATATTTGTGAGGTTATGGTGTATAATCAATGTAATTTGTTTTTATTTGTAGACTCCACGATACCTATTTTTATCGTACAATTCTGATATATATCAACGAATTATGTCGAATGACAATCAGTTTACGAGTAACGGCTGTATCTCTAAATACCATATGCAACCTTTTGATCGAACAACAAAGCAAGAAAGGCTACACGGTGAAATTTCGAGTGTCCGTTTTCTTATATTGGCTAGCGTGCGGAACCAGCTACAGAGTCACTGGTGTAAGCTTCAGTATATCCAGATACTCCGTCAGGACAATCGTTCACAAAATGCTCGATTGTTTTGTCGGACTCGCACCCAAGATAATAAAATACCCAAGTTTGGATTCTTATGAAGCAATTGGAGCACAATTTAATAAGAGATCTGGAACATCAATTTTTTCCAAGGCTCTAGGTGCCATAGACGGTTGCCACATAAAAATTGTTGTTCCAACCAGTTTGCATAGCCAATATATTAACCGCAAATTGGACTATAGCATCAATTTAATGGCAGTATGCGATAGTTTTGGAAGGTTTATTAACATTTGTTGCGGCTTTCCCGGCTCTGTCCATGATCAAAGGGTCCTACGTAATAGCCAAATTCATCGGCAAAAAGCGTTACTTTCTACTAGGTGACAGTGGTTACAAATGTTCACTGGAGCCTGTACCAATAATAACGCCCGTTATGCGAAAAACTAGTTTAACTGCCATTGAAAAAAAATTTAACCATGTGCATAGCAAAGCCCGTTGAAAATGCGTTTGGAATTATGAAATCCCGATGGCGTTCAATTTTTCTCAAGTCCCTTGAATTAAAAATTGAAAATTGCACAAAAGTCATTACTGCATGTTGCGTTATGCGCAATGTTTGCTTAAACGAAAATTTTGAATTGGAACCGTTTGAAGAGGTATTACTAGACGAAACATTTGACAGTGCAAATGACGAGGATGATGAACGAGCCTTAGAATTTCGTAATATTTTGGTACATCAATTGTTAGCAGATAATTAAACACATATAAATATTAAATATAACTACACAACGCAAGCTAAATAAATAAAAATTGCCTGAAATTTAAAATAATAAAGTTTTTTATTCATTAATTCAGTCTTTATTCATTAATTCAGTCTTTTATTCAATAATTCAGTCTTTTACTCATTAATCCAGTCTTCCATTTATTTGAATGGAATTATAATATAGTTTTACATATATAGATTAATCAGTGTCATCGCTGCCTGATGACACTTCCACCAAAGTCGACATATACTTGATATACATTTTGGCCGCTTTGCTAATTAATTTCATCTGTTTCCGCTCAGCGGATCCTGAAATTTCAGTTGATGGCCTTTTTCGACCCGATGACATTGATGGCTCAGATGGAGTTGGCGTGTTTGCCTCATTCATAAATTCTTCCCCCGTGTCGATAACCAGTGGCGGGTTAATGTTATGCCTCTCCGAGGCATACTGGTGAATTGTATCAAAATAAGGCCAATTGCTAGCCATTGGACCTGCGTCTTCCGTTCCCATTCCCGTAGGCGGTTCAATTATGGCCTTTAAAAATAAAATAGTTAATAAAAATTGAAATTATGGGCTATATATACATTTAAATAACCATTTGTCCATGATGTTACTACATTTTTTTTTTAATTTACGCCAATCCTCAATATTAAGTTCTGCCTTTAATCCTACTTTTCTGCAAAATAATCACAATATGTTTATAATAAAATTACTGGAGATAAATTATTTACATACTCCCAGCTAGTTTTTAAGTCGTAAAACTTTCCGTTGAATAAATATTCCAATTCTATTCGGGCTTTTATAAATTTATCGGTTTCTTCGGGTGTCCCTAAAATAAAAAAGGGGTATCTCTAGTAATTTATTATTATAGAAATCAACTTTATACATATTATTCTTATTACTTACAGCGGTTTGAATATTGCCGAGTGCGTTTCTCCATTTTAAAATTTTTAATTTTGTTTTTACGAAATAATTTAAGTTTTAAATGTTATATACTCAGTGTTCGACGGGGAAAAACCAAATAACAACTAAATGACAATTAATGAAGTTTCCGTCAATACACCTACAAGAAATGTAACTATGTTCACAACTTAAATGAAAAGTCGACGAAAAGTAACCTCGGAAAGAGACTTTTCAGCTATAACCTGGTGTTCAATAGTGAAAGTTCAATTTATTTTAGTTTAGTCAATATTTAGTGTGTTAAGGCACACGCATTGTGTTTTTTGGTCACGCCGATCTACTATCGAAGACACAATGCTTAATTAAAAACTTTTTATTTTCAAATTTCAATTCATTCCGCGCAATGAGGCATGCTTATAGTTCAATCCTTGCCGCTGTTTTCGTAACAGCACCGTCGCTATTGGGTATTGTCAAACCATATTATTATTACATATTTGGTTTTCAACAATGTATGATGTATTTAGAGATGAAAAATTAACCGGATTTTAAGTATTATTTGATGATATTATTAAAAACAAATTTGCCAAATAGTAAGTAAACACATAATATAATTAATTTTATTAAATAAGTAACACATTAAAAAATTTCTTATTTTATATATAAGTAGTGAAATAAATTTCTTTATCAGAAAATGCACCTCCAAACGTCTCGAAAACAAAAATAACCATTCCGTTTTCATCGACAGCAACTAATGATCTGAAAGTTATCCTATTTTTGTACGATGAGAAAGTTAGGTGATGATGAATAGGTCCTCTGATTTGTGTACAGTTATTTCGCTACAATCAATTATTGCTCGATACGTTCCTCTAGATTTCGAAATTTTCCAGAATTTAAATATTTTTCAAATCACGTTTCTATTATTTAAAAATATATTTTGAGAAAATCATTGCACTCGCAGTTCTTAAAACTACTTAAAAAACGTTTTTAAAAGTTGATTTTTAATATCGATTTCAGGATGATTTAATCTTTTACCATCAAACTAATAATAAATTAAATCGATCTGAGTCCAATCCGGTAAAATATTGTCCAATCCGGTAAAGAAACGAAACTATAAAGCGTTTGTGTCGTCCTGGTGTTTGTATTAATATGGATTTGTGTTGTTTGATCTTCTATGGAAACAATGACTGTTCCATCGTTATTACTATTTTTAATTTCTACGGTGATGGCTCGGCAGGACTCGATATGTTCTGGTTCTGAAACCATCACAACACCAGCAATCCAATTTCAGTCCGATTGCAATTTCGTTCGTCACTTCTGCTACATTGTTAATTCTCGTTATCTCAAACTTACGTAGTGGAATATTTTTGGTGGAATTGATCCAGCCTTGAGAATTTTAAATGCACCTATTGAAATTGGTATCTACAAACTTGAGATCATTTTGATGACGTCTTACCAGTTCTCAAACTTATGATTCATTTTTTTAAAATTTGTGTTCATTTGAAAAGTGGTGGAATTAAATTAACGAATTTTTGTTGCTTAAATTATTTGTGTTTTAACGTCAAGTATACCCTACCTACGCTATTGCCACCTACGAATAAGAATTGAACTAAATTTAAAAAAAGTCGTATAGCATGCCCCATCGGTAAAAAATCCCATCGACAACAATTGAAATGCAGAAAAACTAAACCAATAAATAATATTTTATTATTGCTTACTTCCCACAAATTGAATCCAATCTTCTAAATTTCACATTAGCCATCAAACAAATGCTTCATAAACGACCGGTTTTACAATAAAATCATAATTGAGGCGGTTTGATGCAGGTATAATTATTTTAATTTAATCTATTACAATATGTCATTAATTTAGACATTTATTGTTTTTCACTTATAAAAAACCTAATTAAACATAATAATTTCTAAATAAATGTAATAAGCATGCGATTTAATTAATATTTAATGAACACATGTTTTAATTATATTACATAATATGAAATGTATACCTTACCTATATAATGCAATATAATTAAATTCATGCAGCATACACTAATATTGATATTTGAAAATCAAATAGGTTAACCGATTCGTCTAAACAACTATATAGATGGATTCTAGTATTTTACTCTTATAATAATTTTGTGATATAAAGATTTAGAAATATTTCCTAATCAATAAGGGAATAAATTCTTTCCAAGGTTTACAAAATTATTCTTGTCTAGAAAAAATTGTTACAAAACGGCGACAATATGCTAGTTATTATGTATATGATGGATATACATATGTATATATGTTTCATTTGATATATAAATTTGATTTTATATATTCAGTATACCAATATCTATGTATGTATATGTATCTACAAAAAACGGTCAACGGTTAAGTTTATGTTCACTGTGCTTTTTATTGAAAATAATATTAAAGCTTAAATCAAAATAAGTCATAATTTTGTTTTGAGACATTAATGTTATATATGTTTGTAGATATGTACATATAAGACAACACATCGACAACAATAATAATATTTGCGTACTATTACTAATGGTATTATGACACTGGCTAGTTTTGAAGTGCAATAAAGTGCTGTAAACCAATTTTTGTAAGAAAGAGAAAGGAACAGGAGACAACATTATTATAATGGACGTCACGTGCGTCAGCATGTAAAATATAAATATAAACAAAAATATTAATTTTCAATTAATTAATTTTTGGGATTGGAATTTATATGGGATTTGAGTTAGAGTTTAATTTGATTTTATTAAATTTTATTAAAAATTTGATTAAAACATATATTTATTTATAATTAGTTTTGTTCAAATACAATAAAACTAGCAACATATTTTTTATTTAAACACAAACTGTGTACTGAAATTGTACTACTCGACTTTGGAATCACTCGTACTTGTATTTGGAAAACCTAAAGAGTAGTCTACAATTCTTCTTCTGCTTCTCGAAGTTCACTTAAAAATGCACCATGCACGGTAACTGAATAGTTTCGTATTGTGTGTTCTCCAGCAAAAAATAACCGTGGTAATTCTTTATCGTCATTCTTCGAATCGGTTTGAGATGTTGGTGTTACAGGCGCGGCGAGTAAATCATAATTTGAACCGGATGATCCAACTGAGACAAAACTGTAAGATCCTCGGGCCCAAGGATCAGCATGCCATCTTGTTACTAGTTTATTTTGGTTGTGGTACTGCCGAATTTTTGAAAATACCTTTGAGTACGGCAATACAACGTCCTACAATTACATCATCAGATACGTTTTCCATAATTGCAGCGGACTGTCCAGCCACAAGGACCAACAATACCGGTGATTGCGAAATACTCCAGAATAAAAATAACTCACCACGACTTGCAGTTGTACTACCAACATGACCAAACAAATTTGACGAAGTATCCCAAAATATTCGATCGAAGCACAGCACAACTTTATTTAAATTTCCGAATCCCAAACGTTGAATGGGCGCTTGTTTCCACTCCAGAAGAGGGGGATCAAATTTAACCGTGTTTAATTGATTGGATGATGGAGATACGGCAATTTTCAGTACGCCTAACGTAAGGGTACATAAGACTAGATCAGCTTTATAAGGTACTGATGAATTATTGGTTTTAACATTTTCCGAAGTAACCTCCACACCGCCAGGAAAATACTTTATCCAATCCCTCCGGTAACGCGATTGGAACACATGAATATCCATTTCGCACAGTTGTATGATTGCCAATGCATTCAAAATCGTCATCTTGGTCTCAATGTTTTAAGGACAAAGTGTTTAGTGGTGTCGCATTAGCGAATTCTAAATTTGCAAAGTGCCAATCTAAAATTTGACGATCGTTTGATGACAGATATACATCAATTGGAGGATTCATTTCCATTTCTTTGAGTTTTGATTCCATTTGATTTAAATTCAACTGTTCTACGTCAGCCCAAAGAACATGCAATTGACGGTGAGCTAAACGTACATTAAACTCATTCTCAATATACATATTTTTATGTTGTTGGATCACATTATTTAAATGTCGCACTGGTGTTTCTTTAACATGTTTTTCTTGTAATCGTATAATCCATTCCAATGCTTGGCCTAATGATACTGGATTATTTCCGGCATAATTAAAATCTAATTGATGGGAGAACTTGTGAACTCGAGCAGTCTATTAAATTCTCTTTCAACCATTTCATCTTTATGATTTGGTACTGATTTTCCTCCAGCCCCGTACATTGGACAAGCTTGTTTTATTGGAGCCATTTCCATACCAATTTGTCTGCTCAATATAGTTAGAGGTTTACCCCATATTCCAGCAACCACCATTGCACCTAGATCAGCAATGTAATTATTATTTCGAAATGTGGCAATACGCCCTCCAACACGATCTCTTGCTTCTAACACAATAACATCCATTCCAAATTGTTGAAACTGTTGCGCTGCTGCTAGTCCTGAAATTCCCGCACCAATTACAACCACTTTTGCAAATTTTTTAAGTGGTAATGTTTTTTTTATATGCTTGAAAATATCGTAAGTTTAATTAAATTTTAAGTTTTAATCAAATTTTATTCTTACAATGTTTCCAATGTTTACAATTGAAGATGTCAAAAAAAGTGTGAATGTCAAAAAAAAAGAATCAAAATGTAATTCTTTTCTGCTAGAATTGCCCACTTTTTTTGCTAGACAATTTGAGCTACGCTGGTTTTTTGACATATAACGATTTTTTTACGTACTATGTCGTATTCACCCACACATGTGTATATTTTGTATACATGTATTTTTTCTCGCTCGGTTTGTCTTTTCTAGCCGCTAGAAAAGTCGGAAAAAAAGCCAGTGTCATAATACCATAATGGTATTATGACACTGGCTTTTTTTTCGACTTTTCTAGCGGCTAGAAAAGACAAAATGAGCGAGAAAAAAAAACATGTATACAAAATATACACATGTGTGGGTGAATACGACATAGTACGTAAAAAAATCGTTATATGTCAAAAAACCAGCGTAGCTCAAATTGTCTAGCAAAAAAAGTGGGCAATTCTAGCAGAAAAGAATTACATTTTGATTCTTTTTTTTTGACATCCGAATTTTTTATTTGACATCTTCAATAGTGACATTAATGTTATATATATATATATGTTGTATATGACATGTTATGTTGTATATCACGTAAACCTCACGTCTCCGTGAATAATATTTGGGTTGATTTGAATAAAGGAAATATTCCACGGAACCCGATGCGACAAAATGTGTTAGGCGAACCATATCGATTGTAAGTGTTTTATCGTTTTGGTATTGTAAAATGGTATTTAGTACAACGATCAATTTTTACAGTGAGTTGCTTCGAAATTAGGCTTTGAAGTTTTTATCGAAAACTCTGCCAATTTTAAAAGCTGATGACACATTACCAAAAGTAACACAAATCATTCGAGAAGAACCAGTTGCCATTATCGATAATAATGGGTAACTACGCAAAGACGGAGCATGTTAGGTTATGAAATTTTCTAATAAAATACTATGTATATATATACTTTTCAAAATTGGCGGAGTGATTGCGTGGCTCGCTCCGTTGACGACACAAAAACAGAAGACGAACTACGTTCACCTAGAAAATTTTGTGATGATGGTGGCGTATTTTGTACACTATACAAAGCAATTCAGGGTGAATCGCTTTCTTCTCGTTCCGCCGAACACCGCGAAAAAACAGGACAGGTACGATATGATGGACCGCTGACACCATGTCCGGCCAACGTGGAATACGCAACACCAGTGTTTGCGAAAGATTATCAAGGCTCTTGGCGATATGTTGTACAAATTCCATACGAAGGATATTTTACACAAACAGTTGAGGTGACAAGATGCCTACAAGCTCGATGACATTACCTGGAAGGTGGATGTTTATCATCACCGCGTTGGGTTAAGATTTCCAAGCGTATCAACAGCATTTACAAAAACGTGCTGGCGTCCCAACCGCATCGGATGGCTCCGGTTATGATGCAACTAATGCCCAAAAACTTCCACACTGTGATTGCCATGATGAAATCGGTTGCTTCCAAGTTCGTTTATACTATGATTGGTTCTTAATACCGGGCTCATGTAAATGTTAATAATAATGGTACTTAGAGGCAATAATGGTACTTAGAAGTAACAAAAAAGCGGTCGCAGGCTATCAAGTGTCACCA
Source organism: Tipula unca (assembly GCA_951394425.1). Lineage (NCBI taxonomy): Eukaryota > Metazoa > Arthropoda > Insecta > Diptera > Tipulidae > Tipula > Tipula unca. The sequence goes on along the minus strand of OX596380.1, from coordinate 944,439 downwards.
CATATTCTAATCTAGATTTAATGTAAGACTTTTAAGATTCAATTAAAAACCAATATTTTCTGTACATATTTATTAACAATTAATTAATAATTAGTTATTTTTATTATAAATGATACCTATTTGTTTTAATATTTTAAATCAAAAATACATCACACCCGGTAGGATTCGAATCAACGCTCCCAAAGTGAATCTGTTTTCGAGTCAGACGCCTTACCCACTCGCCCTAGACTGCTGTTATATTTCTGCGCTTCAAACAATTTAGTCGATGACCTGCAGAGTTGTAAAATTGTTTAACAAAATAATATAAAATTATCAACTACCTTACAGATAATACTAGAAATTTCAACTTAAAAGTACATAAAGTACTCATAAATTCCAATTCCATCAAAGTGAAAAAAAGGAATGGAAATACTACTATGGTAGAGGTAGGTATTGAGTAAGATAAACTAAAAATTTAAGAATATCACAGAGAGAGTGTTAGACATTAGAGTGGCACTGAGGCGAGGATATTATGCCAGTTAAATTATAAATCTATTAAAATTTCTATTATTATGAAAAAATTCGCATATGAATTATAATTTTTATTTTGTTTATGTTTACGTTTTGTGATGCTGACGCACGTGGCGTCATTATAATAATGTTGTCTCCTGTTCCTTTCTCTTTCTTACTAAAATTGGTTTAGAGCACTTTATAGCACTTTATCGCACTTCAAAACTAGCCAGTGTCATAACACCATAAGCATTCCAAGTCACACAAGAAAAAAGCTCATTATTATTTTGTTATATTGTTTTCGTATATTTATATTGTTGTAATTCCTTTTAATTTCAGAATAATCTCATTTACGTCGAATTTTCCTGTAATCATCTCGACGTACATGCATCTATAAAAAAAATTAATGTGTGTGGGAGTTTCTACACCTGCTGAGTGTAAGTGATATTAAATTTGATACACGCGACTCTCAAATTTGATTTGAAGCGGAACATTCTTAAATAAAAATCTTGACATTTAGTAGTTGCAAGAGCTTTTTTTAAAATAAAATTTGTTCATTTGCCAGAAATAAATTAAAATTAAAACAAATCCTGATTTCAAGTTAATTTTGGTAATTAAATTAAAACATAAATGGAAACTGCTTTTCCTATATACCTACAATAACAAAAAATGTGTTTATAAATACAACACTCCATTTTCCGGTTCATTTAATAAAGGATACAAAATAATCATCCCATCCATTAGTTTAAGGAATTTGTCATCATTTTAATGGTATTTAATGTCACAAATATAAACCGAACCGCACATATACGTATATACAACAACAACAAAAAAGCTTGTCATTTTCTAAATGCTTTTAAAAGTCAATCAATCAAGAACTGATTATACAAAATAAATGTAAAATTTACTTATCATTTTGAACAGAGAGCTTTTTGATATATATATATATATATATATATATATATATATATATATATATATATATATATATATATATATATTTATATATATATATATATATATATATATATATATATATATATATATATATATATAAATATATATATATATATATATATATATATATATATATATATATATATATATATATATATATATATATATATATATATATATATATATATATATATATATATATATATATATATATATGTATATATATATATATATATATATATATATATATATATATATATATATATATATATATAGACATAAAATCGAAACCATATACAAAAATACAAAAAGCTCTTAATCATATTCGTATTATAAAAGCTTACAATAGTATTTTCACCCTATTACAAGTAGAGCGTATAGATGGAAAATCACCTTATCATTCAATAAAAATCAAATTAAAATCAATATCAATCACCTTTTAAAGGTTTCCTTCGAGTTTATATTTTCCGATATCGTGTTCATGGCTTTATAAATAATGAAAATGACTCCTACACTTATTACATACATATATTCGAAGGATCATTTTCAGCATCCTTCTTAATGCATAATTATTAAATCATTTATCATTTCACTTCTCTGCTCGGTACGCTATCATTCATGGTGTGTGGTGGCAGACAAGATATATTTATGTATGTATATTTATTTGTATAAATAAACCAAAAAATCGACAACCAACGAGTACGATTGAATGATGTGGTGGGTGTGTATATGTGTGCTGTCTGTACGGATTTCAAAAGATTTGTGTGATATGTAATTTGATTTTGTTTGTGTGGTGTGATATGTTGGTAGGTGCGGGGGTAACGGTGGCGGCGGTGGTGAAATTTATGGTTTCAATAAACGAGATTATTTTTCGAGTTTCGATGTTGTGTGTACGAGTGGATCAAATACATTTTTTTTGTTAAAGACTGATAAGTACTTGAAGGATTTACATAGATGATCGAAGTGGTAAAGTAAAAATTGGGTAGTACATTAAACGAATTAATTTTTCTTATTTAGGCAGGATTTAATTTCTAAAATAAATTTGACAAAAGATGAATTGTTCATGTCCTTTTATTCTCTGTGAACAATTCCGTCATTCAATAGTAGAATTTCATATATATGTACTTGGCCTTAACCCTTTAAGATGCGTGAGCCAATCGATTGATCTAGAAAATTTTTCCGCACGAATGTATTGACTCTTCAAGGTAGTTGGAGGTTTAGTAAAGAAAGATAAATGCTAAAACACGGTATTAACAGTATGAAGAATTAACCCTTTTCATTTTCAAATTTTGTGGAAATAAAAGCAGACAGCGGTGACGTAAACCATCATAACGTAAAATTCAAAAATCAATAATAATTTCATGTAAAACCATTGTAGTAGGTGAGCAACTTCGCTATAACATAAGCTAGTAACCAGTAGATGGCTTTACATTTATCCAAAAACAAAAATCAAAATTAAGCAAATTTTAACTTATTAGTTTTTTGTAAGATGTCGCTATACTTCTTTTATCATGGCAAAATATAGAGGACACTACTTATAACGGAATGGTTGTATGTACTCTCAATTCTATATTTTGAGCAACATATCAATATCTCTTCAACAAGAAATCCAATAAGAATTTACCAAAATTTTGCTCATTTCAGTTTAAATTCCACCGTGGAGGCACAAAGTTGTGTTTAATTACAGTTAAGCAGCAAAGTACAGTGATTTTTGTTTTCATACTTTTTTTTAAACCTAACTAAAAAAGGTGCATATATTTTTACAAATTGATTAATTAAATATATAATATATTTTAGTATAATTACATTAAAAATATCAAGTAAAATTTTACTTGATATCATTTATTTTCGTAATCATATAATAACAGTTTTGTCCTACGGTATTTTTGAATTTATCTATTTAAACTTGGATGAAAATTGAAAGAAAGTGTTGTTTGTTGTTGTGTACGTAATTGTAAATGGAAACCTGTGACATTTTTGAATTTGTGATGACGTGCCAGACAGAGCGATTGTCCAAATCTACTTATACATAATTCAACTTATTTAATCTAAATTGGACAAAAAAAAGTTAGGTTAGGCATTGACCTTTAAATGACATCAAATCAACAACAACAATTTTCTTAAAATTATCAATATTTTTCGAAAAATAAAAATTGTATAATAAAAAACTATAAATAAGATTATGTTGTTATATTTTTCAATCTCTGCTAATTAGTAATTATTTCGTTTTTCTTAATTACTATTACTTTTCTAATAAATAAAAAATATATGCATATATTTATATAAGTCAAGGTCACCACACTTAGTATATGTCAATGCACGTGCAAATACTGATAGACTGTTATTATTTTTGTAAACAAACAAACTATCGCAAATTTTCTAACCTCGAATTTACGCCGGTATTTACTATTGTTTTGTTTTCTTATTGTCGCTTTATAGTTTCATTCTTTTTATTAATTTGAATTAAATTATATAACTCGCGGTTTATTTGAAATTATTATCAACATTCATTGACTGTGTGGCGTGATGTGATTTATTACACAGATATTTATTATGTGGCTATGTACTTTTTGGTGTTTGTTGTTGCGGTAATATTCTTATAAGAAAGCACAACATTTACTTCATATAAGCATAAAAATGTCATTGACCTTAATTCTGGTTCTCTGTGTTCATGTGCGAGGGAGAGAATTCAATTGTTTTTGTTTGGTATTTTTAGATTTTCAATTGAAAATGCGGTAGATGTATTCTAGTATTGTTGGATTCTTATCAGTTTTTGTTTAGTTTAATGAATATTTTAGGGATTTTATGGTTTGGTACATATTTGGTTTTTATAAATTTTTAATTTTAATATTAAATTATTTAGGATCCTAATATTGGAATATGTATACCGAAAACAAAAATTGTGAAATTGCGATAACCGCAAAGGTGATCTATTAACGAAAACCGGTTGGAGCCAAATGTTTGATTCTGTTGAATTTAGGATTCTAGAAAAAGTATTTAAATCTATCGATATCGAAAACTTCTGAATTGTGTTTGAATACAATCACTGTAAAATCGTGTATCATGTATTTTTTACTCTTAACTCACATGATTTAATATATCGATGCATCTTATCTGATTCATTTTTATTTCTTCTCCACCATCCACTTATTCTTAAGTGATTCTAAAAATATGTTACGATTTTGTCAATATATTACACTTGAATTATAAATAGAATATATTTACCCACTCATATTGAATGATCGTGGTTATTGTTCGGTTAGTTAATGCATGACTAATCGCCCTACTACGTTTTATGTTAACCTATGTTGCCCTTATCGCTCAAATATTTTGGCTTTTGCATACATACATATATGTATACGGCGGTCTATTATAAATTGATAATCGTTATCGAACATTTAGATTTTAATGGATAAATCACGTTGTACTTTTTATTTCAGATGAGTCGTCGAATATCCCGTGTCGAATCAAATATCGATTTACTTGATTTTTTTGATCGTGGCCGTTCGGCAAATCAAGAAAATCGCTGGACATTTGAAGTAGCATGGGAGGCAGCAAATAAAGTCGGTGGAATTTATACTGTAATCCGTTCAAAAGCTTATGTCTCGACTGAAGAGCTGGGTGACAATTATTGTTTGATGGGACCGTATGTTGAGCGGCATGCGCGTACAGAAGTTGAAGAATGTGATTTTCCACCAAATAGTCCGATACAATGGGCGATAAATACATTGCGAGGTTTTGGTTGGCGATTACATACTGGAAGGTGGTTGGTCGATGGTAATCCACAAATTATCTTATTCGATATTGGTTCCGGGGCGTGGAGATTAGATGAATACAAACAGGATTTATGGGCCTCCAGTAATATTGGAATTCCTCATCTTGATGTCGAATGCAATGATGCGATAATTTTAGGATTCATGATTTGTAAATTTATCGAAGAGTTTAAGAAATGTGTTGAGAAATACTCGCAAGATAATGAGTATGGACCGCCACGTATTGTTACACATTTTCATGAATGGCAGGCGGGTGTTGGCTTAATTGCACTTCGCACACATCATATTGATGTAGCCACGGTGTTCACAACCCATGCCACTCTACTAGGACGTTATTTATGTGCTGGTAATACCGATTTTTATAATAACCTGGATAAATTTTCGGTCGATGAAGAGGCGGGGAAACGACAAATTTACCATCGGTATTGTATTGAAAGGGCTGCAACACACCTATCCCATATTTTCACCACAGTATCCGAAATCACTGGATACGAATCGGAACATTTATTAAAACGTAAACCAGATTTTATCACACCAAACGGATTAAATGTAAAAAAATTCTCAGCACTTCATGAATTTCAAAATCTGCACGCCATGTCCAAAGAGAAAATACATGAATTTGTCCGTGGCCATTTTTACGGACACTTCAACTTTAATTTAGAAAAAACGTTGTATTTTTTTATTGCCGGACGATATGAATACACAAATAAAGGTGCCGATATATTCATTGAGGCACTGGCTCGTCTAAACCATTTACTTAAGTCAACGGCCCCCGATACTACAGTGGTAGCATTTTTAATTTTTCCTGCAAAAACGAATAATTTTAATGTTGAATCGTTGCGTGGCCATGCAGTTACAAAACAATTGCGTGACACAATTCAACATATACAGCAGGAGATTGGTAAACGGATGTATGACACATGTCTGAGTGGCCGTTTACCAAGTGCAGATGAGTTATTATTTAAAGAGGATGTCGTCAAAATAAAACGGTGCTTGTATTCATTGCAACGGGATGGAGCGCCTCCAGTCACCACACATAATGTGGTTGAGGATTGGAATGATCCCGTTTTGACTGGGGTTCGTCGATGCCATTTATTTAATTCAGTAAATGATCGTGTGAAAATTGTGTTCCATCCGGAATTTTTATCATCAACAAATCCATTGTTCGGCTTAGATTATGAAGAATTCGTACGCGGTTGCCATTTAGGTGTGTTTCCATCATATTACGAGCCATGGGGATACACGCCGGCCGAATGTACCGTCATGGGAATTCCAAGTGTTACTACAAATTTATCCGGATTCGGTTGCTTCATGCAAGAACACATTGCTGATCCAAAATCGTATGGAATTTATATAGTTGATCGGCGTTTTATCTCGTTGGAAGGCAGTGTGCAGCAGTTGTCCAATTTCATGCATGAGTTTAGTAAATTAAATCGTAGACAACGTATCATTATGCGAAACCGGACCGAACGGTTGAGCGATTTACTAGACTGGAGAAATTTAGGAATTGTAAGTGTTTTTTTACTACAATATGAGTAACTTAAATGCTAATGAGATTTTTAAATTCTAGTATTATCGACAAGCTCGAGTGAAAGCCCTACAATGTGTATATTCGGATTACACAGATTTAGGAAGCCACTATTTACAAAGTCGCGATAACTTTAATTATCCCCGTCCATTAAGCGCACCGCCTAGTCCGTCTTCATCACGGCATACAACACCAGCTCCATCGGTACATGGTTCTGATGATGAAGAGGATTCAGTCGATGAGGAGCAAGAACTACATGAACTCGGAATTTCATCTAGACACTAACACACAACGTTTACAGCTATAGAACAACTATAACACATCGCAAAAAATCTATATATAATCATAATTATCAGCGGTCTACCTCATATCGAAATGACCCTTTTGCATTTTTATACTGACATTTTATGTGGCCCTAAGAGTTGTTCCTCCTTTTTATAAAATGTGCTCAGATTAGCGCCTAAAAATTCTAACTGTGTTTTTGTTACTGGTGCTCTTATTATTATAATTATTATTACATTAACATAATTAAATCAGAAAATATAGAAAATATTATTATTAGAAGAAATATACATTTAAAAAAAAAATTCTAGCATGTGTTTTTTTAAAGCAACGTAGGGTTTGGATCTTTGTCTAGCATACCATCAAATTAAAACGAATAACAAAACAAAAATTTCCAAAATTCTATTTAAAATATTATTCATTTTTGGTTGCTGATTTGAATAAAAATTTAGACCAACAGGATATTATACCAGTCATTTATAACTCTCAAGCGTATTGAGAGCGTTACAAGCGTATTAAATAGTTCATCGAGCGAATAAATTAATTCAATTTGAACAAAAATGATTCGATTGTGTTTAAATAAAAATTGGGGCAAATTTCAATACACAGTTTGAATAGAATTTGGAGGGTTTGAATAGAATTACCCCAAAAAACACAAGTAATGAGCGGATTTTTGAAGTGCGAATAAAATATTCTAATATTTCATATCATGCTGCATTCACGCACTTTATAAATTATCTTGCATAATTGTGATGGCGCACCACAATAACACAAATATTAGATTTTTATTTTTTATTTCTAATCACACATGGGGTTATATACGATGTTGACCTATAATTTAATTATATGTTTTATAATCACCTCTAATTGATAAGAATTGATACGCACCGAGACTTCATTACATCATGTTATATTAAAATAAAATTTAAAATGATATGCATTGATTCAAATACGGAAAAATGTATATTGTTTTTCATCTCATTAGTAGGTGCTCTGTGTGTGATAAATGAAAATCAAAAGAAACGATATCAGGATCTTATCAGCGACAGCATTGAGAAAACTAATTGCCAGTCTGACTGTGTGAACTCTGTTTGGGAGTTACTGAATACTTCGGTTGTCAGTGCTGCTCAACAGACTATAGGTGTAGTCAAAGTCAGACCCAAGAATAATTGGTTTGATGATGAGTGTCGTCTTGCAGTCAAGCAACAAAATATAGCCCATAGTGAAGTGCAACAACGACTAACAATCGCGAGGAAGAACAAGGCTGCTCTTGCTCGGAGGGCAGCTAAACGAATTGTAGACGGAAGAAGCGAGAATGGTGGAGGGCCGAGGTTCTGAAAGTACAACAACTCAGCAATGAGCGCAGTTCGCGTAATTTGTTTAAGGAAGTTACTGGATTGCACCATATTTTCAGGCATATTTTGTCAACCGCTATTCGGGGCCGGGATGGATACCTGTGTACCAACATCGATGCAATACTCGACGCATGGTGTGGACTATTACTAACCTGATGGTGTTTCATCATGCGTCACAGACTGTCGTTGAGTCACCTTACATACAGACTGCGGAGATTTGCATTGAGGATCCATCCTAACCACTAAGGCCACAAAGAGATTAAAATGAAACTGCTCACCTGGGGTGGACTGCATTAATTCGGAGCTTTTGATATTCAGATGGGATACTTTGTGGAATTGTCTTTTCGACCTTATTCGATTAGTATGGCAAACCGAAGTTATGCAAGATGAATAGAAAGTGACCGCGATATGCACCATATTCAAGAAGGTAGACCGCCTGAAGGGTGAGAATTATCGCTGTACAGCTCTCTTTTGCACAGCATACAAGTTACTGTCCTACATTATATTGGATTGAATCACCCCTCTGGCGGAGGGTTTGGTTGGTGACTATCAAGGAGGTTTTCGTTCGAATCGATCAGACACTGACCAGGTCTTATCGCTGCGGATAATTCTATCTAAATATTATGAGACACCTATCACCGTACATCAGATGTTCCTAGATTTCCAGCAGGCCTATGACTCGATGAATCGAGAGAGTTTGTGGTCTGCTCTGGAATACCAAGGAAGCCAACAAAATTGGTACGACTTTGTAGAATGACAGTTACGCAGTCTGAATGCTGTGTTAAAGTTGAGAACAGGCTATCGAGAATTTTTCAGTTAACTCGGGTGTTCAGCAGGAAGATGCTCCGTCCCCGATATTCTTTAATCTCATGTTGAAGGACTTCTTTCGTAAAACTGAAATACATCGTGAAGGAAAGACCTGATCCGCTTGTAGAGTTTTCTGCTTCTGTTAGACTCCAGATCAATGAGGCCAAAACAAAATACACGATCTCTGGTGATAGGGACAATAGCACACCCATTGGGTTTGAGGAAGTGAGGAGGTTCAAATATTTGGGCTCTTTTATTACTCACGATAACAGTGTGGGTGAGGATATTAAGCCTGGCGGCTCGTAATCCTGCTTTGTATCCTCTAAAGTCACTGCTAAAATCTAAACACCTACCAGGTACCGTGAAGCTGAAGCGTTACAAAGCGTTGATCAGACCCGTTGTTATGTATGGATGTGAAAGTTGGGCGCTGACGGATGAGTACGAGAGATGGCTCCTTACATTTGAGAGAAGAGCCATTGAATTTTTTTATTGTGTCTATAAAACCTTCATTTATGACAATTAAACGTAGAACACAATCTGGTTCAAATAATCGCGACCGCGGTTTCGTTTACAAGCGATTATCCGAAAGTCGAAATTGTTGATGATGTTTTGCAACAATATAGGCCAATTGATTTTTCCGTTTCTGGAGATTATGTGAACATCGAACATCGCTCGCAATAAAGCGATTATTTTATGATTGTGTTGAAACTAGAGGTGATTTACATCCATGTCATTCAATTTGGGTCATTAAAATGTTTTATCATGTTTCGATATTGCTTGGGGTTGATTGTAACAGTGATTACATCGACGTGTTCAAAAAAATAAGACCTTATGATGCCATAGGCTCATAATGAACCGCATGAAACGATCAATATACTCTGATATCTCTGGTACCGACCTAGTCTTTTGAAATCGTTGCACTGTTCCAGGAATTCCGAACTCAGTAAGGCGATTATGTCGCACGAAGTAATCATGAATTTTATGTAATGTACATTTTATAGAACGGCCATTTACGCACTAGGTTAGGTTAAGTTAGGTAAGGGTGGCCGTCTTAAAGAACTAGCATAGACACAAAATCGGTCCGTAGCTGTATCACATTCGAGTTTCCTCCTCTTCACTCGCTAAATCATCCTGAGCTTACCAAGAAGCGTTTAAACTCCCGGATCTCGATCTTACTAAGATCCGAGAGGTCGTTCAAAGGGGAAGTTCCCATAATTTTTATTCTGCTGTACGCTAGACTAGGACAGCTGCAGAGCAGGTGGAGCACATTTTCCTCCTCCTCCTCATCACCACAGCTGCGGCAGAAATCGTGGGCTGGGACACCCAGTCTGCTCGCATGTATCCCAATGAGACAATGTCCCGTTATAGCTCCCACGACCATACCAATATGGTGCCGTCGAAGCGATATCAGTTGGCCTGATCTGGACCTGTCAAGTCCAGCCCAAATCTGCCTGGTTATTACACACGAACTGGCGTTAGACCATCTGCCGTTCGTTTCTTTTATGGCTTCTTCCTGAAGCAGCAGTTTACATGAAGCAAGCAGTATCTTTATATCCCGCCTGCTTTGGGTTATTAGGCGTGCTATACCCTTGCGGGCCAAGTCATCTTCCGTTACATTCCCTGCGACATTGAAATGCCCTGGCACCAACGTCAAGCGTATGTTGAACTGATCAGCCATATCATTTAAAGATGCCAGACAGTTCTGGGCTATCTTCGACGTCAGGTAGTATGATTGTAGCGTAATAGCAGCCAGGCTGTCCGTAAAAATGCGAATATCCCTCGTAGATATTACATTATACTTCAACCAGTCCATGACTTCCATTATCGCGATCAGTTCAGCTTGAAAAACGCTGCAAAAGTCGGGAAGACGAAAAGAGAGGTTAAAAGCAGTTCAAGGTATTTCGCTCTACCCGTAAAGATCAAGCGAGTACCATTTAATGTTGGCGGGTCACACTGAGGAAGTTTGTGCTTCCTGGTAAAGAGGACCAGCTCCGTTTTCTGTGGGTTAGCGTTCAGTGCGTGCCCACTCAGAGAGGTAGGCAAGCGCGCACTGCATGCGCTCACTCAGCGTACTAGGATATTTACCGAAGACCGCAATAGCAACGTCATCCGCGTAAGCAACCACCTTGAAGCCTTGCCAGGTTTAGTAACAGGTCATTTATGACCAAGTTCCAAAGAAGGAGGGATAGAACCCCACCTTGAGGTGTCCCTCTGCTCACGTATCTGCCGGCAGACGTCCCACCCAGATAAGCTGTCACGATCCTGCCTCTAAGCATTTGATCTATCCAGCATCTGAGTGACCTGTCTACCCCCAGACACGCAAGGGCCCGACTGATTGCCCCCGGTCTGATTTACGCACTAAGTTTGAATCATTTTAATGCGTTGTTCAATTGTTAACACCTCCATAAAATTACAGGCTAGCACATATTGAACAGATTTCTGTACGGAACTCTCGGTGCATGAAGTTCATGCCTGATGGCTGTGCATCAAAATATATCTAGACATTACTTTAGAATTCACAATTTGCAGTGCAATATGTATTATAACAGTAAATATAATTAATGTTTACACGAGGATTCTGGCATTCGGTTTCTCCTCTTTCAAATCATCACTTCGCGTTTATATACATGCATGAGTTTGCTTCCATCAACATCATTTTTGCTGTTTCTTATTTATGCATGTGTAAAATTATTCATTTCTATTTCGTTTGTTGCTTTCCGTGTATCAGATTCATACTTCAAATATGGCTTCGACAAATTCTATATTTCTTTTTCGTTTGGGTTAGTACGTAACACTAACATCACTAAAAGTTTTTGACGAAAAATGCATTAGAAATAGAAATATCTCCACCAAAAAATTAGTGGGTAGGTAAAAAAGAAAGAAAGTTGGCACGATTATAGAAGACAAGAGAAGGTATGGAACTGTATACATGATACGATACTGCATATTTAAACACTACATAACACAAAACGATATGGGGTTCAAAACTAGATATTTCAAAACAACATAATGTAAAACCAAACGACCTATGCGATTATAATGAAATTAGATTATTGCGTACAGTCCCGGAATATGGCTAAGTGGAATGGAAGTAGGTTAACCGATTACGACGAAATTACTTTGAGTTAAATTTTACACCGACCGTTGATTGTCTAAAAAATTTATAACTTCCATTCCGAGTATCTAATGAAAATTAACGAGTCCGTAAGGAATTCGAATAAAAAAACAACTTTATTTATTGAATCCAAACTAAAAACTAACTTATTCTAAAAATTACATGATTTTATATCTAAAAAATTATACTTAATTTGCAAAAATAATAATATAAAAATTCTTATTCTTGGAAAGGAGTCTTAAATTACAATATGTTTTACCACAAGTCAGCATATTTGCTCTTCGCGTGTCTTGATAGTCACGTTGTGCTGATGACATATTATCGTTGATGTTATCTATGCACGTTGTGCTTATGCAGCATACTCGTTGTGCTGATGACATATGATCGTTGATGTTATATGTGCACGTTGTGCTTATGCAGCATTACTATGGTGGTGTTAACTCCTCCCTTCTTAAAAATCCACGTCCCGTGGATCAAAAGTTTAACTGGATGGGTTCAATTCCAGGTTGATGAGTGGGAAGTTATTGTGGTAGGTTTTTGATTTGGGCTTTATGGATGCGTCTTCCAGAAGTAGTTGTTATAGTGACGTTGTTGTCTTGTGCCACTGTTTCTTGTCGAAATTTCGGCTTATCCTTCCATTTGATTTGTTTCACTGCCGTATAGATGGTATCGCCTGGTTCGTAGGTCTTTGGATCGACTCTCTTATTATTTTCTCTTGTAATGGTGGCGTCTTGGTGTTTACGTAATCTCTCAATCAGATCCTCGTGAATTTTTGGTTTGAAATCTACCAGATTTTGGTAGTTGGTTCTCTGAATTCTTCCAGAAAAGATGTCGTTTGGTTTTTGTTGGGTAACCGAGTGTATTGAATCGTTGTATCTGTCCACCTCTTGTCTCATATTGTATGGGTATGGATAAGATTTGGTATAAATCGGTTCTTCACTGGTGGTTTTGATTTCAGCGAATACTTCAGTATCGATGGTTTTGATGTTATTAACGGGTCCAAAGAGCGTTGTGAATTTCGGCATGACTGTGTGTAATATTTTTTTTGTGTTGGGTAAAAGATGACCATCCCGAATTTCTATATTGTTTACTTGGCACGATGGTTTTTCTTTTAATGGAATGTGTATGTTGGGCGTGATGATCAATTCATTGTGTTTTCGATCAATAAGTGCTCCTAATTCCTTTAAAGTGTCATCTCCTATGATACCGTCGAATGATTTCAATCCTGGCAGGATGAAGAAATCGATGGTGTTATCGATGCCAATGCTTTTAAAAAATTGTCCACTAATTTTGTGACTGATTTTGATGTCACCTCCTGCTGATCTGATTTGGAATTGATTCTCGGTTGGTTTTGCATTAACGGCTAATTCTGGTTTTACGAAGTTCTTGTTGGCTCCTGTGTCTATGAGGAATTTGAGTGTGTTTCCGTCTTTAAGCCGGTACTCTAGGTATGGTACGCTAGAGAGGCTTCCGTCATAAAATTTACCTCGGAGTTATCTTCTATTTCTTGTTCATCACTGGATATTTCGTTTTCCGTGTTGTCATAAGCTAGTTGGTTATAGTAGTCCTCTTCCAGCTGAGTCTCCAAATGGTTAATTCTTTGTTGTTTCCTTTGTTCATGGATATGAGAATGTTCTCTTTTTGTTATCATATTATTTTGAGGAGTAGGGCGATTGATGTAGTTCACCTGTCGTGTTTGTATTGATGGGTCAATTTCCATCGGTGTTGGGGGCTTCGGGTAGTTCGGCTTTGGTGGTTGGAGGTTGCTTGGGTTTTGATTCCCAAAAGGGCTACTGTAGTTTTGATGTTGGATGTTATATGCCATGTTTCTTCTCTGCATTGATAATGCGTTGTCGTTTTTAGGTAGTGCATGAGTATACGAAATTTGGTTTATCGGAGCAGTTACAACATTGTTGATGTTTCTCTTGTGAATGGCCATGTTCCGGAAATTCAGGTTTTGGATTTCTAGGCTGGATGCATATGCCTCGGGTAATGTAGCTGGTTTCTGAATGATCAGCATTTTGGCTAGGTCTCCATTTACTCCACGGATGAACACGTCCAATGCGCGATTACGATACGTTTCTACCTAAACATTAATTGTTTCCAATGTGTAATCCTCTGTCTTGATTTTGTTGACTATCAAGGAGAACTGGTGGTTGACATTGGCATAGAATTCGTCTACTGTCATATGTCGTTGTGACAACGTACTTAACTGATGTTCCAGTGTGCGAAGGTCACGTTTATCGGCGTAATGTAGTAACAGACATTTTTTTATTGATGCCCATTCTTCGTTGAAAATATTATAGGAGATCAGTGCTGAGTCGGCATTTCCACGAATTTTTTGGCGGATATGTTGGAGTATCGCCCTGTATATTGGTTTATTTCGCAGTATTTCGTAGTCTCTTAGTATGGTTTCCACGCTGTGTACCCATGATAAATATTGGGTGGGATTTCCGTCGAATGTTTGTAGTTCTTTAACGGCATCGGGCAAGCGGCTTATTTCTTTTAAATCTTCTTCATTTTTTGGGGTGACTAGCGTTGTAGGGGCTGTCGTTAAAATCACAGGATTTTCCAGTTTGTCCAATCTTTTTTCTATTCTCTTCGCTAGTTCAATCTGGGCATTTAGAGCTCCAGTGATCTCTTGTAGTGTTCTTTTTATTATGTCTAAATCTGCCATTGTAATTTGTAACTTGCGTTGTTTCACTGTGGTATTATTTCACTTTTACACTTGACTTGTGTATTTTATGGTTTTTTAACTTATTTTATTATTTGATTTTTATGTTTCTTAAATGTTATATTATTGTTAAACTTATTTTAACAATTGTTATAAAAAAATTTTTTTTGTTTCTTGCACTTTTTATTAAAGATTTTACACTAGATTTGTGTGTTTAGTTTAATGGTAGAAATAGTTATGTTCTCATGGGTATAACTTTCTTTTCTTTCCAAGTTTTAAATTTTCACTAGATTTGTGTATTAAATTTCCACTAGATTTGTGTGTTTAGTTTAATGGTAGAAATAGTTATGTTCTCATGGGTATAACTTTCTTTTCTTTCCAAGTTTTAAATTTTCACTAGATTTGTGTATTAAATTTCCACTAGATTTGTGTGTTTAGCTTAATGGTAGAAATAGTTATGTTCCCATGGGTATAACTTTCTATTCTTTCCAAATTTTCCCGTACTTTAGTTTTAAATTTTCACTAGATTTGTGTATTAAATTTCCACTAGATTTGTGTACTTACAGGAAAATTACCTCAATCTTCATGTAGAGGTGAGGGTGCACTGCGGGACTGTGTGCACTAGAAAATACCAATCAGGCGTGCTTTGGATGGAACGTAGATTTCCTTTTTAGCTGTATGCTTTCACTTTCACAAACGGCTTACTGCGGTACGTTTTGCGATCACTACACTGTTATACTAATTGTAGTATAGAATTTGCTACAATTTTAATGAAGTTATAGTATAATATTTGCTATAACTTGCACTTAGTACTTTTCCCGATGGTTCGACTGTTTCGGCGCCAATTAACGAGTCCGTAAGGAATTCGAATAAAAAAACAACTTTATTTATTGAATCCAAACTAAAAACTAACTTATTCTAAAAATTACATGATTTTATATCTAAAAAATTATACTTAATTTGCAAAAATAATAATATAAAAATTCTTATTCTTGGAAAGGAGTCTTAAATTACAATATGTTTTACCACAAGTCAGCATATTTGCTCTTCGCGTGTCTTGATAGTCACGTTGTGCTGATGACATATTATCGTTGATGTTATCTATGCACGTTGTGCTTATGCAGCATACTCGTTGTGCTGATGACATATGATCGTTGATGTTATATGTGCACGTTGTGCTTATGCAGCATTACTGGTGGTGTTAACTTGAATATTGCCGCGATTTTTTGTGTTATATCAATGGGAAAATGCTTAATGTTATCGCGTTGCACCTCTGGCACTTTCACCGTGTATATTCAAGTCGATGCCGTCCAGCTAAGTTTCAAATTCGAAATTTGTGACATTAAAACCCGGCGACGCTAAGGTAGAGGCCAAAGCCTGTGTGAACCGAATTTAAACTAAATCGATGAAGGTTATATTTTCTGAAATTTTTCCACAAAGATGTGTGATTCTGAAATTAAAAAAATGGAATTTCCACCGCCTGGCAAGCTATCGGTCTAAACAAATTAGATTTATTTTTCCCTGGCTAGGAAAAATAAAGAGGATCTTCAACATAAACGTGATTGTAATATAGAAATATCGATATATTATTTTGATATTCGGTACTTCGTATTTTAATCCACTCAGTATTTTCAACCCTATCGTTTTCAGTAACCCGAATCCCTGTGACCCAATTATAGATTTTAATTAAATTAAATTTGTATTTTTTTTATACTTATAGTTTTGAGTACTGTACTTATTATACTTATAGTTTTGAGTAATGCCAAATATGGCCAATTTTTCTGCATATACAATATCATATAATGTTTTCAGTTTATTTTACTAATTCTGTATAGTATTTATATTATATTTCGTCTATATAGATAGACCACATATGTACATACTAAACTAAAATTGTATTGTTTACATCTTTATTTCTTATTCATTGGCTTAAAATTAGTTACATTTTAAAATAGTCCAAAAAAAAAATTAAAATAATAATCCTAAATTTGTATTATTAATTCTAGTAAACTATATATATAATAATTGTCAATAAGTTCAAAATATTAAAAAATAATTTATCTAATTTATAATTAAATAATAAATTAATTTTATAAAAACAAATAAAATTTGTACTTTGGCTTTTCTTTTTTTTTTATAAATTTTTTGTCCGTAAAATAAACGTTGCACAGACCAAAAAAGTAATAATAATTAATTAAAAACGTTATAAATTAATTAATTAAACTTTGTATAACTTTTGAAGTTTATTTATTATATATTATCTTAACCTATTTTAATGTTTAAAAACTGTTATAAGTTACAGTGCTCACGATATAATTGTGCTTTGTAATACTGATTTAAATTCCTCTTAGCTAATTAATATTTGGTTTACGGTGCACCATAACTATATATACAGTAAGTGATCTTATCTAGGATAAAATTTGTCTAATTTGTTAGTTTTATTTACGCTATTGAAAGTTTTGGTTTGTATAATGTTTGGCATTGACACATTTATATTTAAGGATTCGAAACTATACTCTATATATATATTTGATATATTAGAAATATGCTGGATTGAAAAAGGAACAAATGGGGAGCAAACGATATAATATGTTTTAACTAATTAAAAATTGAATTAAATAATTTCGCGACTTTTCGCGTCCAAATATATCAGAAAAAATCATCTAAAGAAAACTTCAACTAAAACTATTCGCCTACTTTCATTCAATCTTCGTACTATCGGCTGGTCCATCAGTTGTGACATCGACAAAATTCAACGGATCCGTATCATTGGACGAGTAATCATCATCATCCTCCTCCAAATCATCTCCAATTATAATGGTCGTAGTTAAATTTAGTAAATCCAGTTGGCCATAGTACAGAATATCACTAATTAATTTCTCGGCAAACACTTTTTGGCGCACCTTCATGTTGCTCAATTTGAGTGCAACATTTCGTCCAACAATATCGTACTCATCATCACATTTGTATTGAAGATTTTTATTCGATTGGCTCGATGGTAAGCTACTACTCGAGGACAACGTTGTTGATGTTCCTGTCAGTGATGACAGATGATTCAAATTCTTTCGATGATTCAGCTGGTGCTGGTTATGGAAATGTTTTAGGTTACTTTGGTAGTGTGACTCATCAAATTTTCGTTTTAATTGTGACACCACATTTGGAATGGTTGCAAGTGAGGACGTCGACTGATGTTTTAATGACAACGGTGCTATTTGCATTGGAAGAGGGTTGGAGATGGTAGTGGTAGTTGTTGAACCAGTCGTATGAGCGTGTGACGATGGCAGCGATGCGTGAGATCCCGATGATGACGATGATTGAGTTGTGGATGTTGTCGTCGTCAGAGAGGATGAGGAAGCAGCTAGGGATGATGATAATGTGTTTGTCGTCGGAATTGTTTGGAAAGATGGGATTATCTCAATTTCATTTTTATCATATTTTTTCTTAAGTTCATTAGTCTGGTGTGCTAATTGTTGCAGGTGTTGCTGTTGCAGATGGTGCTGTAATTGTTGTTTTTGATAGTGCTGGATAAATTCCTGAAATGTAAGAATAATCCTTTCAGATTAAAAATGATAGAGGAATAGTCAACAAATAAGATATAAGTTATTATAAGTTATTTGGATTCATCCCGAACCCAAACATATAACAGATTGCTTATGAGAATTAAAATAATATTGATTAAAAGCAGACCCACTGACTCCATTCCTTAAGGCTTAATCCAAACCCAATGTGTTGGCATGGCCAGTTATATTCTTAGTTTACTGGCCGGCCGCTATGTTGCCATTTATTGAAAGTAATATAGAAAATCTCGTATAAATCCCTTGTTTAACAATAGGGTAAATCATAAATTGAAGATTCCTCCGCTTATCTTAATATAGTTAGGTACAGTTATAATATTTAAGTAAGTATAAACTGCCTTGATAAACTGTAAAAATTTAAAATTCTTCGATAATATAATCTGTTTTTAGATATATTTCCGATTTTAAAAAAGCCTTTGAAGCCTATTGGTGTGAACTATAGTTTTAAATTTAAATTTTATTTATAATTTTGTTGAAGAGGTCGAAAGTGACACATAATATAATAAACTTAGTTTGACTGTCAGTTAGCTTTATCGATTATCAAATTTCCCACTCCTCAGAGAAGTAACCGCACTCCATAAATACAAATTTTCCTGTATATATACATCCTAGATAATAATACTAGGATCTGCAAATGATAAACCTTGTTGTAATTTGTAACAAGATCTACAGATAAATGAAAAATCAAGTGGCCGTAATCAAAATGTGTACGTCAATTTAAAGATTTTGTTAATCATTTTGATCGTATATTCGTTTTGTCTTGATCTATTCACAATTTCACAGGTTTTATCCTCAATTTATCAACAATAAGTATCCTGTGATTATGACAACATTAGAACCTTCTTCAGTGTCGGATTTTTGTATACATTATGTCGCCCTACATGGGGCTAAGGTGTTCTCCTTTGAATGATATTTACAAACACTAAAATCAAGATTTTGATGAACATCGATAACGATTGTGTTCCAACATTAATCATCCAATATTTTAAATCGACGAGCGTGTGAACAACCCGAAGTAAGTCTACGTATAATTACACATTAAAACAAATTTAGGTGATCTTTAATGATCACAAAAATAGTAATAACCTAATAACCATTTATTTTAATAATGTTTTTTCTCATCTTTCAACTATGTACTGACGTCATCAAACAAAAATTTCCACCAACATAAATACATAATATATATATATATATATATATATATATATATATATATATATTATGTAGCTATATACTTATGTATATAAATTTAATCTCAAATGAGAGTACATATAATAAAGCCTAACAATTTTCCCGCGTGCCTTTATCAAAAGCATATTTTATTATGAAAAATTATCTAATATAATTAGAATATTGATTTTTCTATTTTTCTAATTTTCCCACAAACAGATGAAAAACTGACTGACACACACACACACATACACACACAATCACAAATTTTTAACTATACATCTCACATAAAATTAATATAGACACCATTTTGAAAAATAATTTTTTTTTTCAAAAATTTACATCTCATTTCCATCAACGAACGAGGTGGTGGCGGTGGTGCGGTGTGCGGTGGATGGGGATCTTCTCATAATCATCATGCATAATATTCTATATACATAGACAAATCTCTAAATGTATAGTGTGATGCTGTGTGATGTATATATACACCAAACCCTATCATCTATTTTTACTGTACGGTTTTTGGAAAAATAGTAGAATAGAACTTAATAAATCAATAAAATTATTTTTAATTACTTTTTTTGGAAAAATTTTCCGAGATGAAAACCGACCACACCCAAGATAATATAATAATTTGTGTTAGAAAAACTACTTTTTTGGAAATTTTTGCAGATTTTTGGAAATTATGCTTAGAAATTACGAAAAAAATGCGGATTTTTTTAAATTTTGGTATAGAAGACACGTCCTGTCCATCAAGAGATGCATGAGTTAACTGTGGAAATTTTTTTTGTTTTGTTTTGTTTTGGAAAATATAAAAAAATAATGAAATAAAAAATCAACTATACACAGATAAAAAAAACGGAAAGCAAACAGAATATAAAAAAATGTGTACTGTATATATTCACCTCATTTGTGATCTCTTTCTTAATTCCACCCACTTTGGTATTACTACTATTGCTGGTTGCATTGCTGCCACTTGTTCCACCACCTTCTTTGCGATGCTTAATATATTTATTCAAAAATCCGGCCAATTCAAACCACCAAATTGTTGGTTGACGATTTTCTTCCGTTATAAATCGTTTCAAATCGGATCCATATTGTGTCCGTATTATATTCATTTTATGTTTGATATCTTCTGGGCTGGTATTTGGCCGCAAAATTGACAATTTATTAGCAATATTTCGCAAGGCGGCCCATCTACGATGCTTATTCTGATAGTGTTGATGTTTTATATTGTACAGTTCCTCATGTTCTTCCCACAATTTTAACAGTAACTGAATTGAATCGTTTGACCACGGTGTTTTCTTGTTCCAGCTATTCTCCTCACCTACGTATGGCACACAAGACACAACACAATTTTATAAAAACACACGCAAAAAATTTCCAAAAAAGTTTAAACAACAACAAAATAAATTTTCTAATTACCTTCCATTTTCCAAAAAAAATATAAAATAAAATTTTCCTCTCTAATTATTTTTTTTTTTGTATTATTAATTTTTCAAAAAAAATAAAATTTTCAAAAAAAAATGTTAAATTTTAATTTTTCAAAATTATGATTAATTAATAAATTTATTTATTTATTATTTAATTAAAGCACGCACTTCAAAATTTTTTGACAGTCAACATTGTACAATTAATTGTACAATAAATGTCAAATGATGATTGTAAAAAATTTTTATTTTTCAATTTTGTTGTTTTTTATTTTATTTCTCTTCTCCTCCTCGTTTTTGCTTTTTTAGTTTTGATTGATAAAATTTTTCATCAAATACATAAAGAGCGAGATAAATATAAAAACGATAGATTTTTATTTATTTTGTTTAATGAAAAAATATGTGGGTGAAATTTTTGTAAATTTTTTATGGCACATTGTTGCCAATGTGGATTGGAATGCACATAACATTTTATTTTAAGTATTTATTGTATCTATGTAGTTGAAATGGAAATTTTAGAATTAAATTGTATTGTGTGGGGATTGAAATATGCATTGGAGTGCGGTGGTGGTCGTTCATTCATATACATAATTATATATACATAATAAAAGTATTATTAATAAATATTATGTAAACTAGCCTAACACACGTTGTAATAATAACAAAAACAACAAATGGTTTTTTATGGTCATTTTGGAAACGTGAAAGATATTTTCATTTTGCGTTAACATTTATTAGCATGGGGTTGTCTCTTTTTGGTGGATGAAATAGAAATTTAAATCTTTCACATATAGGAGTACCTCGAGATGCATTTTTCAATGTTGTTA
Source organism: Tipula unca (assembly GCA_951394425.1). NCBI lineage: Eukaryota > Metazoa > Arthropoda > Insecta > Diptera > Tipulidae > Tipula > Tipula unca. The sequence goes on along the minus strand of OX596380.1, from coordinate 922,457 downwards.
GTGCATTGCATTTTGGTGTCGGATTTAGATAAAATCTGCTTAGTTTACATGTTTCTGTTATGACGAAATACAATACATTGTGGGAATCTAGCATCTGAATTTTTAATCGAATCGGTCTGGACAATGGACATATCAATAGTTCACGCAACTCAATTGCAGCGTATATAAGTTAATGTAATGTAATATTCCGAAAATTTCCAATAATATGTTGAATATTTTTGTGCCGTATTTGTATATACTTACGTACGTATTATGTATTAAGCTAACTGAGATGGTTACAACAAAGAATCAAGAAAACTTTAAAATACGTTGATCGAAATCAAGTAATGTGAAATCAATTTGCAATGCCTTTATAGTTTATTTACAACTATGTCTAATTTGGCTCAATCACTATATAATATAGATTCTATGGACGTCGAATTAAAACAAAGATTGACTCTAAATAGTTTACCATTTTATTTTCGCTAGGCTAATGTTGGCATAGTTAAATAGTTAAAAGTATAGATGTGAATCCCCATATTATTAAGCTATAAGCATTATAAGCTATATTTGATAAACAAATAGGAAGTTTCCCAGTTAAAAGGTTTAATTTTAAATTATGGATATAATACAATATATTTAAATACATACATATTTTAAACTTCGATATCACATTTTAGTCGATTTTGCCAGCCACTCACATTGTAAAACATCGATCTGTAAGTTTTTTATCGAGAGTTTTATTTATTATTATCATTATTATTATTATTAAAATTGCCAAGCACTTACATAGTAAAAAAATATCTAGCACTGATGGGAGATAAATTTTCGTGTATTTTACTATGTAATCGAGTGCAGGGCAAAGTCAACTAAAATTTATCTTCTATTATTAATAAATTACAGATAACGGAGTTTTAGAAAATAAATCAAATTTTAGTTGAACTTGCTAAGTACTCAAATAGTTAAATAATAAAACTTGTTTAGTAATGACAAGAAAACTTGTCTAGCACAAAATTCGTGTGTTTTCTATGTAAGTTCTTCATAATAGCATCTTCTACAAAAATATGGTATCGAGATATTATTTTTTTATAATTATTTATAAAATATATCGAAAATGAAATTTTATAAAAAAATTGTAATCGATCTTGCCAAATACTCACATAGTAAAACACCCAAAGACAGCTCTGTTTTGAATGAATTACAACTAAGATTTTAACTAAGAATCGAATGAATCTGATTCAAACCAAATAGGAATCTTAAAACAGGCGAAGTTCTGTTGTTGTGATCAAAAACCCAGTGGAGAGTATAGTATATAGGTAGAAGATTTTTGCCTTACTCTGAGCTTTCAAAGATGCCCTTATTTAACAGATTTTTGCCTTACTCTGAGCTTTCAAAGAAGATAGGATCACATTCATATTCAACTAAATCTATTAGGAAGATAATAAATTAAGAGTCCTGTAGGAATGACCTTCAGTAATTCTCCACTCTATTAAAGCACCTATAAGTAATTAATTAACCTATATGCTAATTAGATAATGGTGACCGCTTTAAGACGGGATCCTTTCTAAAGCTCTAACGATACAATAGATTGGCAGAGCACTGTATTTGCCAAGCGAAGGCAGCATGTGCTCTTAGACTTGACCAGGGCGAAAAACAACAATAAATATAAGGGAAAAACATGAGCACACATGCACGAGTATAATCGAAAATTTATAAGGAAAGAAAATAGAAACTCATATGTAGATAAATTCCTCTCATAAGGATGAGACAACGCTCGACGGAGCAAGACATTCATTGTATTCTAATGAGAGATTCTGTGGAGCATTACAGAATTCCATAGATGTTAACTGGATGTTAAAATGCGATCAGGAACCTTAACCTTGAAAGAGTAAAGTGCTACACAAATGAATTGCAGGCGGGAGTTAAAGTATAACTGTAGTACGCTCGAAGCGATGCAGGACAGATACAAGGAGCTGTGTTCTAAGCTGCAGCCTTTGTAATCAAAATATGTATCCACATTAACATTCAGGCACCCGAGGTAATAAAGGTGCCATGTTCGAATGAGAAACGAGCGGGAAACGACTGATGCTCCTACAGACTCTTTTTTGCGATCAGAGGTCTGGTAGGACTTCTCACAGGAGACTGCCTTTTCTGCGTGTATGGAAAGAGAAATAACTGCCTCTCGTACCATTTTTGAATGTTATTACTTCGTTGCTCGAAGAATACTTAATATCTCTTAATGTATAGACTTATTAAAACGGTTATTAACAAAAATAAGTCTGTATAATAATCTAATAAAGATTTCTTCCTCCTTTATTTAAAAAGTTTTAAAATGGTATTAGTCCCACATAGAAAAAATTGGCTTATCGTCAACGACCTTTTAACTTTCTCCATTTATCTTATCGTCAGCTTATCATTTTGATTTAGGGGGCCGAGTGCCTAACCGCCTTCCATTTACCAATCTTGTTAAATTGACATTTTCTATATAACAATTTAGATATTAATTTCAATTATTTAAGTGAAAAATTAACATATACATAATTATGTACGTATACATATAAAATAAATACATAACATTAGAACCAAGATTTAAATATTTGTCTTTCATAATCACTAATTCCGAATGAAAATAGGTAGATAAAAATTTTCATATATTATAACCAAGAACAGGGATTTATGTACATACATACGCAATTAGATTTATTAAGGAAGAAAACCAGAGCGTCCAGAATTTAAATGAACTCTCGGCAACCGAGAGGACAGATTATTCTTTGTGGAAGGCAACAAAAAAGTTAAAAAGGCCAACAAACTCTAATCACCTGATTAGACTACCAACTGGAAATTGGACGAGAAGCGATGAAGAAAAAGTCAATGCTTTTGCTGCGCATCTAACAACAGTATTTGTACCACACGAAGAAACTAATAACTTCGTGCTACCCGACCAAATGTATGATGGGTTGTCCTTCAAACCCATAAAATATAATTGGAAGAAAGTTAAGAATACAATTAAAAATTGTATAAGTCCAAAAACGGCACCAATTCATGATCTTATTACTGGAAAAATGATAATGGAATTGCCAGACAAATGCATAAAACTAATAACAGACATATTCAACGCAATCATGCGGACTGGTTATATTCCTCAAAAATGGTAGATATCTTTTATCACAATGATACATAAAGCTGGAAAAAATGAAACACAGATTTCATCATATCGCCCAATAAGCATGCTGCCTACGATCTCGAAGTTATTTGAAAAAATGCTACTAACGAAGTTGAAACCAGTATTAGAAGAACGGCATATTATTCCAGACCATCAATTTGGGTTCCGAAACCAACATGGTACCACAGAACAAGTACACAGAATTGTAAATGCAATCAAAAACAACTTTGAGGAAAACAAATATTGTTCTGCTGCCTTCTTGGACATTGCACAAGCCTTTGATAACGTTTGGCATGATGGGCTAATATACAAAATTAAAGGATTTCTACCGAAGAAATTTCACTCAGTTCTGGGAAACTATCTCCTTCAAAGGCAGTACATGGTTAAACAAAATAATGCAACTACTTGTTTAAATGATATCAACGCAGATGTTCCACAAGGCAGCGTTCTAGGTGCAATATTATACCTGCTGTACACAGCTGACTTACCTGTAACCAACAAGATAGTCATATCAACCTTTGCCGATGATACGGCCGTCCTGGTGTCACACAGTAATCCCGAAACAGCCTCAAAGGAATTACAGAATCATCTAAACAAAATCGAGAACTGGCTTAAGACATGGCGCATAAAAGTAAACGAAAACAAATCAACTCACGTCACATTCACGCTAAACAAACGCACTTGCCCACCAGTGGAATTAAACTGCATAAATATTCCTCAACAAACCAAGGTCAAATACTTAGGCATTGCACCTGGATAGAAGGCTAACGTGGAAAAATCATATCGAAGCAAAGCGCAAACAAATAAAAATAAAATTTTCCAAGATGTATTTGTTGATGGGAAGGAAATCTCAGCTGTCATTAACCAATAAAGTTTTATTGTACAAAGTGATACTCATATGGACATATGGTATTCAGTTATGGGGATCCACCAGCGCGTCAAACGGAGAACTCCTGCAACGAACCCAAGCGAAAATACTTCGTAGTATTACTAATGCTCTGTGGTACATTCGAAATAGTAATATATACAATGATCTTGGAATTAAAACTATCAAAGAACCCATTAAAGAATTCAGTTCGAAATATTACTCAAAACTAGAGACACATCCCAATAAATTGGCCAGGGGTATATTAAAACAGCCGCGATTTAGACGACTTAGAAGAGCAGATCAACTTGGACTGATGAACCTTTAAATATAATAAATGTTTAGGTTTTACATATCTAAATTAATTAAACAGTGAACACTAATAACAAGTATTAACATTGGTGAAGACTTCAAATATGTAATAATATAATTTTAGCTTAAGATTTGAATACTTCTTGTTAGTTTTTTGTAGAAAGATTCAAGAATAAAGAATAAAGCCATTGGCATCTAAAAAAAAAAAAAAAAAAGATTTATTAAAATATGACGTCAATTAGTACTAATTACATAAATATAATGTGCGCTCTATTCAAAACATATTTAAATTTCCAAATTTTATAATAAAACCTAGAGATAAAATTACTTTAACCAAACAATTTGGCTGAATGCCAACGACCTTTTGACCTACTTTACACATTTCTGTTATAATATCCGAGATCGTGTCGAGCGAAAGCACTCGGACCTTAAATATATTATATTTCAATACCCTCCACTGGATAAAAAAGACCCCCATTCCAAAAATATTTACAATTCATAAACAATAAATATATTTCCCACCCACGAAATGTAAACAACTATAAAATGTACTAACAATAGCATAGTATATCATCTTACACATTTTTTATATGTATGTAGATCGTCTTTATATAATACGTATGTAGTATATAGGTACTTATACATAAGTAACCGAAAACATATGGAAACACAACTAAAAAAATGTATAAATACATTTTTTCATATATGTATGTATTTATGTACATAGTATTTACAAGCTAAGGCAGCGTTTTTAAACCTTTTTCTCATCATTAAATTCGGAACACGTGGCTCAACGTTTTAATTTTCATTTAAATATTTTAATTGAATTGATGAAAAGTTTCACCTTCCCCTATCCCTCGATTTAGGAACGCCCTTTTTATTTCGTTTTTGTGGAATTTTAAACATTTCACAATTTCAGCGGAACAAAAAAATTCGAATACGGAATTTAATTTTCAATTCAAAAATGTCCATAAACATAAAAACAGTAATTTTATTTTGTAAAACCTTTTCTTCTATAGGTAGTAATTAAGTACAAGGCATCTAAGTAGCGAACATTTAAATGTAACAAATGTTGTGATTTGTGAATAGTAACGTGATTTTAGAATGCATCTATATGACATTTTTTGGTGGTTTCCCTAATAAATATAAATAAAATGTAATATAATTTTACTCTTTGTATTTTATTTAAATAATGATCAAATATTGATATTGAAATAAATGAATTAAATATTTTATTTAAATTCCACCATTCGCTCTACTTACGGCATAGTTCCGTTCCCGGAAAATTGAAATTCCGTAAATCGAATTAAAACTGTCCATATACGTCAATATTAAATCGAATGATCCGTTATTAATTATTATTTTTTTAAATTAAATAATAATTGAAATAAAATAGGTTCTGAATTACATTTCAATATCACATTTAATTAATATTAAAGAAAAACAAAAATAGAAGTAGAATTATATTACATATTACATACGTTTTATTTATATTTATTAATTACGGAAACCACCAAAAATATATGCACCATATAGATGAACTCTAAAATCATGTGAATATTCTCAACATTATGTTACCTTTAAATTTTCGCTAGATGCCTATAGTAATTGTAAAGAGACGGTTTTACAAAACAAAAATATTGTTTTAAATTTATGGAAATTTTTGAACTACTTATGTACATATTGAACAATTCCTTATATCGAAATTTTTGTTCCGGATTTAGAAATTGTGAAACTATTTTTAAATTCCATGAAATCGAAATTTCGTTGATCGAGCGTCCGTAAATCAAGTGGTATATTATACGAGTATATTATTTATTTTAAATAGTTTGTATTCATTTAAAAGAATTTAATTTTAACTTATATGGAAAGTTTCAATTCGATTTAATAAATTTTAATTTACATACAGGTTTCAGAGTACGGAACTATTCCGTACATCGATCGAAAGGTGTAATTTTTAAATGCTCTAAATTTAATTTACATAAATATCTAAGATATCTTAGATCGTAATAGACTTATCCCAACGTCCCAACAACAGTTTGACCAAAGTAGAGACGCTTCCCAGCTAGTAAAATTTATAATATTTGATCGAATTACAGTCTATCGCATTTGGTGGACGAAACCGGTTCCGCGGAACTTCTGTTAAACCTCTGATCTAGTTATTTTTTACACACACATTCATAGATATTAAAAACCAAAAACATATGGATAAACACAACTACACATTTTCCCAATTTGCTTTTTATACTATATACAAACTAGAGCGAGCCAAAAATATATCTATGCGCACGGTACCTTCTCTATAGACATCTCTGTTTGACTGTCGTGCACACATATCAACATACACAGTTTTTTCTCTCATTTCATTTCGCTTTTCTTTTTATTTTAATTAAGAATAAAAAAAATTATTATACATAATTTAAAAAATTAATTTTTTTATTTATAATTGTTTTATTTAATAATTTGTTTATATATTTTATATATAGTATGTGATTGTGAATTTTATATAAATTTTATTACAATGTGTGGAATGTGAAAATAAAATCCATTTTTTTTGTTAAAAGAATGAATGAAATAACGAATGATGTTTGTTATGATATTTTGTCTCTTTTGCAAAATAATGTCTGCCCCGTTGAAAATGGTAAGAAGAAAATCTCGAGAATTTTTTTAAATTTTATTTTATTTTTAACATCTTAATTTGGTGAAAAATAATGAATAAATAAATAATATTTGGTAATTAAAATAATTTTTTATATGACTGTTTATGAAATAACGGCAATTAATTGTGATAAATCGATTTAAATACAATATAATATATTTTTGTGAAAAGTGAGGTTATGTGTGATAAAAATATTTACATTTGTTTGTTCGATTTAAGTTTTTACTTTATTAATTAAATCTTTAATTACTTTAATTAAATGTTACAGTTTATTGCGTAAATACCGGAAGTAGAGAATAAATAATTATTCGATTGTCTCTATTATATTATGGGATAGTTTTTCAATTCATTTCGCATGGTCTCTCCCTCGATCGACAAAATGAGAAAATTAAGAAAAATTAAATAAAATAAAATATAAAAAAACGAAAAATTTGGACCATCTGTTAATTTCAATTAAATATTTTGATTTACGATACTAAATGATTGTTTTATGTGTATTTGGTTCAACATTTCAGTATGTAATATCTGTGGGGCATCGCATTACACACAAAACTGTCCAGACTATTCAATAGGAGAACATGTAAGTAAAATCGTATTTTTTGTGATGTACATTAGGATTAGGATATTGATTACATTTTTCAATTTATCTATCGCATTCAGGTTAGAGATACACCCTTACAAAATATGTCACGTTCTTCGATACCAAACGGTCTTCATATAATTGAGACCGATGATGGAACATGTGTGGTTACATCACAAAAATTCGCTAAGGGATCGCGTTTTGGTAAGTACCCATTGTAATACCTACCTATTTAGTTATTTTGACTTAATCCAAAGATGACGGTGTCACGGCTATTTCGTACCTTTTAAATTCATTATAGTGAGAACAAGATTTCAGATACAACAGATTATTTAAAAGCTTTGCTGGCTGAGTATGTTCTGCATTATATGAGGATTAAAATTTAGCTCTTATGGTTTATACAATCAGAAAAGATTATTAAAGAAATGTTTGTACCAGGCTTTCAAGAAATAGGTTGGTTTGACAATATAAAGAATTAAGCAATAGAGCTAGGTAGGTCAATGTTATGTGTTCTTTAAACACAATAATTTTCCGGCTTCTAGTGTGGGCCACTCAGCTGGATGAATTACATTCCTTAAAGCTCCGTTTTTGAGGTTTTATCGACATTGGTCGTAGTCTATGAAAATTGGCAAGTGTCCCTTTAACAAACATAGTTGGACTAGTTTGATTTATATTCAAATCAAGATTCTGGCTCTATGTGTGGGCTATTCAAGGCGGTTAATTAAAGATTTAGTCTCCTAAAATACAAAAAATGTGTTTGACGTTTCGATGACGTCGCGTTATTTGGACATTATTATTAATTATAAATAAGTATGCATACATTTTCTAGATCAATTCTATGTCACGATGTAGTACATGATATTTAATCGTGATTTATTTCAATTTAATTGTAGTATTTTATACTCCTTTTTAAGATCCTGAATTCTTCCCCAGTTTGCCATTTCAAACTATTTGTATCGGGAAAGTAGATTAATAATTTGACGTTCTCTACGGTTTAGCCTGTTCTATTTAAATAGTAAGTGATATTATTTCATTTGAGTTAAAGTTGTAGTATAATCCTTCCTTTTTGAGACTCGGAAGTATTTTGTCTACCAACCATCTAACCAAATTTCTCTATTTTCTTAATTGCAGGTCCACTTCAAGCAGAAAAATCTTTTTATCCCATAAACAATTCAAAATTTCCATTAATTATATTTGGAAATCCACTCTTCAACATAGACGACCCAGAACTGAAGGATTTATTTAAAGAGAAAAATTTGTACTTGGACACAACCAATGAGAGTCATTGCAACTGGATGATCCACGTGCCACCGGCCAAATATTCAAACGAACAGAATCTAATATGCTTCCAGCTACACAATCAAATCTACTACACTGCGATTCAGGATATTGATGTTGGTGATATCCTTAAAGTTTGGTACGCGCCGAAATATGCGGCCAAGATGAACATAAAGCTACTACAATCCAGTACCCACGAGATTGTTAATAATGTGCTGAGACAAGTGTCTATGGGGCAATTGGATTCATTTGTCGAGGATAGTTTGAGTCAACATATCATAAATTCTTTCGACGCGAATCACTGTAATAGTAAAGAAGTTTCACTTCCGCCTATTAATAGTCTGATGCGTACTCCATCGATTAATTTTTATCATGATTATAATTGTCACAGTGATAATGGAATCTCTTTGCTCTCGAATGATTTAAATGATGATGATTTGAATGGCTTGACACTAGGAAGTTATTCATTTGATCATCACAGTTCAATTTATGACACGGTCGGTTTAAATTTAGACGATATAAATTCGGATCCACTTAAAATCCCGACAACTCCATCTGATGAATATTTGTCGGAGTCATCGATGCTCATTACACCAAACGGTGGAAAAAAGAAAACAAAATTAGGAGATATAAAAGGAATTCAGAACCCTCGGTTAAAACCGGCCGTGTACAGCTGTAAGCTGTGTAATAAAACCTATGTTGCAATTTGTAATTTGAATAAACATCATTTGCAAGTGCATAATCTGCATTTGTGTAATCTGTGTATGAAGACGTTTCAAACGATGGAGTTGTTAAAAGATCATCAATGCCCAAATCAGACCTTTGATAGTGAATGTTCTAAATGTCCGATTTGTTATAAAGTGTTGGCAAATCCGTGGTCACTAGCCAGACATATTAAGTGCACACATAAAGGATATACTATAAGTGTAAAGAAAAAAGAGATTATATTGGAAGAAATCGATCCAACTCTTAATTCTCTCAACGATTCCACAAATCACTCCGCAATAAACGAGTTAATTGATACCAAAGAACATCTAAACCAAAGTCGTGACAATCTTACCACGATATTTGATCCATTTACCGATCATCAATTCAATCAAGATAGCAGCCAAAGTCAATGTTTATCCGCGAATAGTAATTTACAATCGATTGTGCTTAGTAACAATAATGACATGTTTACTGATTCATTATCCTCTTCGACGGAGAATTCGAATAAAATGGAGAGTACCGTGTCCGATGATGATAACATGATCAATCTACCACCGTTAGTTCAAATTCAGCCACCAAAATTATATCTATCGACGGATATAACACCACCATCGACGACACAGCATACTATAGCACAGATGGTAAGTAATTCAGCACCGCCGCCACCAAATTCAAATGGTGGTGGTGGCAACTCAAGCCCGGTCAAGGCAGCTATACAAAAGGCACTTGTGACTAAATTAAATAAAAAAATTCAAAAAACTAAAAATAATGAATGTGGTGAGGGATTCGGGATCTCGTTAGGTGATGACACAAATATAGTGTTCGCGACTAAAAAGCTAAAAGAGACCACTATTCGGACCCATAAATGTGACGAATGCGGCAAAATGTATGCGAAAAAGGATGGGCTACAAAAGCATAAACTAACGCATGAAAATCGTTTGTATTATTGTCCATTTTGTTCTCATGCCCCCGTCAAATCGAACGATTCGCTACGTCGCCATTTTCGCCTCAACCACACCGATATTCAAGATAAGTGGAGTGTCAAAGGTTTCATAAATTCGTGTATTGTCAACAATTATATCCCTAATGAAAATGAAAACATCACCGAAGGATTTAACAGTAACGATAATACCACTAGTACGAATATCGTTCCGAATGTAAAAATCAAAAAGAATTTAAAACGTTTACAAAATAATAGTAATAATAATAATAATAGTAATAATAATAATAATAGTAATAATGATAATAATAATAGTTTTAATAATATAATTGTGCCTTCAACATATAGCTCAATGCAGCAGCTATTATTAGCGAATAATAATCAAATCTGTGATTTAAAATGTGCCAAAATATCAAATTTTAATGATAATTTTACTAGTGATAATTTTAATAATAGTAGTAATCATAGTAAACATAATAACAATAATAATGAATGTAATTCATCATCATTTACGTCACATCACGATCATCTACTCCATCATAATCATCACGATTTAGAAAATTCATTAATTTCATCAATTTTATTAAATACTGGTGGTGGTAGTGTAGTTGGGGGAACTAATGGGGATGGTATACAAAATAATTATAATTAGTGAGATCTCGTATGTGCAGTATAAAAAGCAGAAATTGGGGTTGGGATAGGATCGAAATTTGTACATATTTTTAATATATAACATAAATAAAATAATAATCGTTTCGATAGTTCTGTTATTCGCCACATTCTATAATTAGAGTTCCGATACGAGAATTATATTATAAACGAATCAATGCAGAAATTGCACCTCAACGTAAATACATAAACAATTTGATAGCTTTGGTAATATCGCTCAAAGTGTATAATTGACACATTAATTTGTGACATTAAGCTGCTTTCAAATGACTTCTTGAGGTATTACTATCATTCTTTCATCAATTTCTATAACATGGTGGTTATCTTGAGGGGAGTAAAAAATTAAACTTTTTCTTAAATAAAATATATTTCGCAATACTTTAATACTTTTAAAATCGTCTTCATTGATATTTCTCAGTTCACTAAATAAATTATATAACCCGAATGAAATGAGCCTTCTTTACCGTAGATATGTTATCAGTTTGACTAAAATCATTTTATTTAGCCATGGCAAATATTACTAAAATTAGTAAAGCTGGACAACACCTTTTGCATTTATGGTCTGCACTCGCACTGTGCAAAATTGCTGATATTTTTGGCACTATGAATTTCAATCAATAATATCCCTATTTCATTTGGTTACTGAATAAAATAAACCAAACAATTTTGATCATAATCCCAATTTTATTTTGATAAAATTTCAATATATTTTCTATCGAATTTCTATATTCATGTAGAAATCTAATCACAAACTTAAATTGGAATCTCAATTAATCTTAAAAAATATCTGAAGTACAACAACAATTACATATTACAACTTTGAAGGAAACTAAATTTCAAAAATTTAGCGCGGGAATATTTAGATTCAAAGGGTAAGACGTCAATTCCTTAGTTCAAATTTAAGGTATTTTGTTACGGCCACGTGAACCTAGAACTTAGAATATTCCGAACAAAATTGTATATAAGTGTGTGTGTGTGTGTGTGCCAATCGAAATAAAAAGCGCATAAAAAGTTAAATATTTTAACTGTGGTAAAAATAAAAAAAAATGTTTCATTTTTTAACTGTTTTGCTGTGCCAATTGGAACCAGTTAAAATTTGTGACGTTCACCAATTTTTATGTCGGCGCAATTTTGTGGTTTTGTAATTTCATTACAAAATATAAGATTCTTGAATTAAATTAAAGTTGAAATCTTATAAACATTAAAATGAGCAAAAATTTTATAAAATATTTGCCTATACATGTTTGAACACTGTGCAAATTATACAAAAATTTAATTGAGGTTCTGTCAAAATACCAAAAAAAACTTGCATTTTATAGCGTACAAAATATTTACAAGTTGGTGTGGTTGTAAACCAAATCAAAAAAATTAACTGGTCCGAACCAGTTAAAATTTTTGTGGTGAATAAATTTTTATTTATTTAATTTTTTATGCGCTTTTTATTTCAAATGGCACACACAATAAGAACAAGATAGATTAGAAGGAATACGAATTTTACCTCGTTTGTATACGAGTAATGATTTAGACGATTAGAATAACTAATCCTATATAATTATTGTAATACGAAAATACAATTTATTAATTTACTGACTAGGTAGCAATTTGGGGTCAAATCAAAAGAATTCGCATCTATATAGTGAATATGTATATCGAAGTACACATATTTAGAGATAGAAACTAGATCCGCGAGCAAACCACTTGCTAGTGAAAAGTAAGGCTACTCGATTCTACCAAATAAACTAGAATTTAAAATCAATATTATTTCGAATTTTTATTTATTTATTTTTGCGATCGTTCAGTAAAAACATGAAAAGATTGCTAGATATTTTTATACTAGCAACAAAAAATTAGTAGGACAGGCCAAGACGCAAATTATTTATTTTTTCGAATTATAGATATTTTAACAGGATAATACCTTATGATGTAGAACCATGGACCCATTTGTGGTGTTGAGTGCTGAAATTCATGACAGCTCTGTTAACTTCTTTTTTTTTTAACCACTTTAAAAAGATGTCGAGCAGACCAAACTAGAAACGCCAATATCAAAAGGCTACATCAGACATTTTTATTGATATGTTCTTTCTTATATTTTACAAAACCATAGTCTAATTTTCAATTTGTGGTAATTGTTCAATTTTTACATTGAAGAAAGTGTCTTCTAAAAGTATATCACAATGCCGGTCGTATGGAATTTAAATGTAAATCGACTTACTATAGAAGTAATAGCAGAATAGAAGCTTCACAATGAATCGGGTCTATTATTGATATCCTTGTTTAGGGATTATTTTGTAAAGAGATTGTTGAAGCCTTATAAATTTACAAATTTGCTAGAATCTATAAAAATATTGTATTTTTCTGAAATTTAAAATACGGATTTACTGTGTGGTAAAAATTTTTATTTTAGCAGGCAAGTTCCAACTTTAACTATTCGGATTCCAACTACTTAATCGTACCAACGTGTCCAAAATTAAAGCTGGCAATTAACGAAAATACTTACGTATGTTTTGGCTTGCTTCTTTTTCTTAATGACTTATCTTCTTTTAAATATAATTAAAAATCGTAACGTTTCATGGATGTCATACCGTAAATTATCGAATTTATACTAAAAATTTTAAAATGCTTGATTAAATTGGTAAGTAGAATTCTGAATAAAGTATGTTTTTCTTTAATTGAGAAAATGTGAGTTATATTCAGAATTTTATAAATCGAATTGTTTGGTATAAGATTTAATTTATGAAATATTATTTTAATGAAACTTTATAATTTGTTCTAGTGAACTTTTGTCGCGTATAGATGTAAATAATATTTCAGGTAAATTTGTGATTTTCAAACAAACAATTGTTCTCAAATTGAAATTATGGACCATCTTTAAATAATCTTTTGGAATTTCTTTTGTGATTTAAAGATACCTTAACTACCGATTAAATTTCTTTTAATTCCTGAATTTAAGTACAAGTCAAATTTTCCTATTTTTTTATAGATAATGAAAAATGTAAAAATAAATTAATTTTGAAAATTATCAAAATTGAAGGTATTTAAGCTTATGCAAGTATGTAAAAAAAATCCGTTTCTGTTGTTTTAAATTTGTTTATTTTTTCCTAATTTAAATTTTACTGAAGATTTCGAATTTAAACCTAAATTTTTTATAATTTTACAGAAATTTAAACATTGTATCTGTTAATTATATTTAATTTTTTACTAATTTTTATGATTAGTTTAGTAGTTCAATGGTTCTCAATTTACGAGCCTGCTCATTTTAATAGTAAACCTGCATACATTCAGTGACTAGTGATCGAGATTAATGTATTCTGAAGTTCCAACTTTGGGGAAATCGATAATTAGGCGATCATAGTAAATATGCGGCTACTCAATTTTCCAGATTTGTATAAATATATGTATGTATGTTTACATAATATCGCAGTCTAACTGATAACTGGAGTTCGCCCATATTATATTAATGGAAAATTACCATATCGCATTTATAATTTGGCAGTGGGCCCAAACCAAAACGAAAAATTATCGAGTGTAAGTAATAGATCTAATGTTGAACAACATATTATTGTATATGATTCGCGTAATCGTAATTAGGTAAATAGTGAGACAATATTTGTTTTATTTATAGTGTCATATACCGCTATTGGCTACTAGCCAATAATTAAAATTTCTTCTGTTTTGTTTATTTATTTCATGTTCACATTTTGTAATTTGCTTTTTAATTTTGAAAATAAAACGCACACAGCGATATAAAAAAGATCCAGCGCCGCCCGCCTGCCTTCAATTCCTGCTGACCAATTAACCAAAAAATCTCATAAATTTATGTACCTAATCATATTATTCAAAGGAACCCACCAAAAAATGCTGCATCGTCAAAAGAATCTCACAAAATTGATTAAATTTAATGGATTAAGTTAACTACTATGTATATTATGTCACCCAATTTATTATAGGAATTAAGATAAAAAATATTTATAAGAATTATACCACAATTATATTATATGTATATATGTATATATGTATATATGTATATATGTATATATGTATATATGTATATATGTATATATGTATATATCTATATATATATATATATATATATATATATATATATATATATATATATATATATATATATATATATATATATATATATATATATATATATATATATATATATATATATATATATATATATAAGTATATATATATATATATATATATATATATATATATATATATATATATATATATATATATATATATATATATATATATATATATATATATATATATATGTATATATATATATATATATATATATATATATATATATATATATATATATATATACATATACACATATATATATATATATATATATATATATATATATATATATATATATATATATATATATATATATATATATATATATATGTATACAGCCATTCCACTCGAAATCAGACACCCATCCGGAGGCAAGGTGTCCAATTTTTTTGAAATTCGGGGAGATGGTAGATATAGATAAAAAAATATAATTTGAGTAAAAACTCGGTGGGGTCAAAATAAATTAACTTTATTGGATAAAACTGTAAAAGTAAGAACCGAAACATAATTAATAATTGTACTGAAATGTTAAATTCCATCCTAACTTGTTATGAGGTTTTGTTCTATAAAACTCGAACTCGTTGAGTCTCCATCGTGAAAGATGGCTTATTGGAATGATATTATCAAGTGCTTTACAATAAAAAAAAAAAAATAAAAATGAAAGGTAGAGCAGTTCAATTTTTCAACTAAAGACTATTTAAAACTAAAATTTAAACGATATATTCTACATTAACAATTAACAGTTGAAAACAGTTACTTGAAAGTATATACAATTGTCTTTCCAACGAACTATTACACGTGAAAATCGGACAAGGAATACGTAAGATACACGAATTTAAAGATGTGAACACATTTGAGTTTTCCGACAAAAACAAATTATAACGGAACTCCTCGTATTTTGACCCCACCGAGTTTTTACTCAAATTATATTTTGTTTTTATCTATATCTACCATCTCCCCGAATTTCAAAAAAATTGGACACCTTGCCTCCGTAAATGTCTTTTTTTGTCTGATTTCGCGTGGAATGGCTATATATATATATATATATATATATATATATATATATATATATATATATATATATATATATATATATATATATATATATATATATATATATATATATATATATTATATATATATATATATATATATATATATATATATATATATATATATATATATATATATATATATATATATATATATATATATATATATATATATATATATATATATATATATATATATATATATATATATATATATATATATATATATATATATTATATATATACATTTGTTGTTGTCGTCGTCTTAGGGTTGTCGCGGGAGCATATTAAAATAATTTTAATTTTTTTAAGTGAAATATTTTTACAAACTACAATTTACAAATTTTACAAATACAGTTAAGTGCCATACAAATCTCTATAATTTTTTATTAATTAATAATTTTTAATAATCTATCTTATTTTTTTGGCGTTACATATATTCTAATACTAATTTAACATTATATTGTTATTTTAATATGAAGATGGAATAATTTTTATTTCGAAATTTATCTAGTAAATGGTGAAAATTAATTTCTTATTATTCAAATCAAAATATGTTTTCTTGAAAACTAAAACAAAATCTTTCAAAATTGAAAGTTACCATCATCATGTGTCTGATGTAATTAAAACAGTACCTATGGCTATGACGATTAATGATTATAAATTTTAAATTAAACTTTGTTTAAATTTAAAAGAAAATTCTGATAAATTTACTACGATTACATCAGATATTAAAAACGGGAAAAAAACGGGAAATAATTAAAAATCTGCACAAATTTTAATGTTTTACTTAAAATTGTTGTACTTAAGAAAATTTTAAGTTTTTTTTATATACATACATACATGCACACATATTTTGTTAAATTTTTTATTCTATTGTATATACATATAATATGTAGTTAAGTTAAGAACCTCGATTAACTAACACAAATCAAATCAAAAAAAAATTGCACTCACGAGTCTTGCCTTTTTTAAGGGATATTTAAAAATATTCTTAAGTAGTGTTTAAGTGTGTGTTATTATATATACCTATATACTTTTTATATATGTATCATTTATAGTCTATCTATATAATATATAATTGAAATGAAATACAAGAAACTAATTATTTATTTATTTATTTATATTTTTAATTACCAAATTAAAAAAAAGCAACAAAACTGAAATAAAATTAAAATTATTTTTTATTGATTTATATATATAAATTATTGATCGCATTCTAAAATATTATATTTTTGTGTTTTTATTTCATTTTCTTTAAAAACAAATAAATTATTTAAAAGATTTTTAATTAAATAATGTATTAATTCCAATTCATGTTATTTTAGCATTCGTGATATGGCTGGTCGACCATGAATTTTCCGTCGTCGTGGTAATTCGATGGTCGATGCCACATATGGTGTTTGGTCTGAAATTTGAATAGTTTTGACCATAGCATTCGATTGAATTGAGTAGATATGACTATTCTGCGATATTTTACGTCGTTTGGTATAAGATGGTTCGTGATTTTCCAAATGATCATCGTGTTTCGGCAGAGAAGTTTCTTTCTTTGCTTCGACCAGTTGATTGGTTAAACTTGTGCCACCAAATGATTTTATACGCATTACGGTTTTTGCAACTAGAGACCATAGGCCTGATTTTTTTTTAGCCGGTGGAATGGATTCTTTGATAAATACATCATCATTTTCATCGATTTGCTTTCGAGGATGATCTAATATTGAACAGCTTTGACTCCGTGTAAGTACGGTTGATGGTGTGAACCAGATATCAGATTCACTATCGTCAGATGACATTGATTTCTCTGCGACGGGCGTATTTTCACATGCGGATGACGTGAATGAAATTGTTTTTTTTAAAATCCCACCTTGATTTTGCGTGTTTTTCGGCGTCACGAACGAGTCGAAATCATTTGCTATACTTGTCACAGCTTTGCATGATACGTACGCAGAAGGCAGATCAGATGATAAATTAGTCGAGGAAATCGTTGTTACCCCACTAGATATCTCCATTGTAGACGTACTATGTGCTACTTTAAGATTTTGACTATTTTCGGTCATTTGACTCGTTAACGGCGCAGAAATCGATTCACTACGTCGAATCACCGGCGTTGTCCGTAAATCTAAAGCTTCAACTCGCGGTGACGGCATCGACGAGTCCGATTGTGATCGACTTGAATGTTCACGCATTTCATTAAAACTTTTTATCCCATGCTCTTGTATGGCACGCTGTATACTTTTAGACATAACCTGTCGCAGCGGTGTTGCGGCCATTAATATTTTATTTCTTGGATTTTTTGGCACGGTCGGCTTTTTCATAACAAACGATGATGAATTATTTGGATTGTGTGAACCATCCGACTCGTTTTCACTACACGAATGTGTTTCAGGAGTGTGTTGATTTATGCTTGACATCATCATAACATGTCCACCCGAAGAGGAATCTGGCGTTTGTTTCGAATTTGAATCGATCTGGAATGTTCCCTGCACTGGAGTCGAAGTGGTTCGAACTAATTTTTTACCTGTATTTTTAGTATGATCTGCACTTGCGTCTGCAGATTGGTCGATTTTCATAATAGATGAAACATTTCGTAACGAGAACGCGCTATCGACACTCAGTCGAGTTTGTTGTATATTAGCCATTGACGGATCCCGATTCTGAAACATAATTTTATTATTTATCTCAAGCTCAGGTATAGTTTCCAGTGGTGTTCCTGGTGATTCGGTACTCTTCGATTTTACGGGCAACTCAATTCGACACTGCGCAGAATTTTCATCGCAAAAATTTGATATTTTGTCAAACATTTTAAAACACTTTTTGCACTGCATTGGGAGATGAGCAAGCACGATATGTTCAAGTAGTTTTTCGGAATATAAACTGACGTTATGTAGGATGAACACGTCCACACCATTACAAATTGGACAATCGAGATTTAAATGATTCGCATTAATTTTGTCCACGTGCGCTAAATTTTGATGTCGCTTACGGCAATTGGCGCAACAAAATATATTCGAGCAGACTATACATCGGATCTGTTTGTAGTAGACATTAAAACAAATTAAAATATACAAACAAATTAAAAATAAATATAGAAATGATTTATTTAACACACACTCACATCTTTTGGTAAAAACATTTATTCAGTAAAACTTAATTCGATCAAGTGACAACGTAACTAGGAAAGTAGGAAGACGAGACTGATCGTTATATAAAAAAATTGTAAAACGGGATAAACGACCGGTATGATCAAATTGCCAAAATTTTTTGTTGTTTAGTTGGTGGTGCGTCTTCTGTTTCGTCATCGCTTTGAATGTAATCATCAGGATGTAGTTTACGGTAATTTTCAGCTAATCGTAACCGATATGCGACTTCAGATCTGCGTTGTGCTAATTTTTGTCGAAGCTCATCGACAGTCTCTCGTTCACAAGCATATGAAATATGAAGTATACCACCGTAAAAATTCCGTGAATCTAAAAATTTTTTTGCTTTACGAGCATGTTCCAATTTATTATATACGACATGGAAGCAATCGGTGAATAGCTCCAACTCCACTATAATAACAAACAAGGTAAGTACATAAGACTAGGAATTTAACGTTTAATATGATTGTAATACTTACTTTCGGGAGCCATTTCATCGGTAACACATTCAAAACACGACACCTTACCAAATTTCATGAATTTAGCACGAACTTCGATGGCCAAATTGATTTTTGGTACACCAAAAACCATCAAATGTTTAGACTCATCGATCACGCAATAAGCCTTAAAAAATTTTGAAATACTCAATATAATTTAACATGGCAAGATTTTAACTTACCTTAACTGCAGTTAATTTTTTCCCAGCGCGATATTTTGGCCGAGTACGGCAATAATCTTGTCGTATGTGATGTTCTAAATTCTCATTTGTTGTCATTTCAAAAATATGCATATAACAAGCTGTCATAATAAATAAGCTACTGAAGTGAATTGATACTCTATAAGGCCGCGTTCACAAGATCGTATTCAAATCCTAGAAATTTAAATCCGTAGTGCGATTTTGCACAAAAAGCGAGGAGCGAGTTTTTTCTCTATATCTCGTCTTTTAGTTTTGTCCGACAGTTTTTTTGTGATTAATAGTTGAGAAAAAGTTTATAATTTCTCGTTGAACAATTTGACGCACAACTCACTTGAGTTGGTTTGGCTTTATTAAAGAGATTCGATTCCTAGTATATACGTACTAATTGAAATTTATTTGTAGTCGAAAAGTTTACCCCTCACTTTGGGCTATATTTTGACAGCCCGAAAACGATTATCAAAAAATATTCGTATTAGTGTGTTGTTTAATTAATAAAATTCAATAAAACTAAAGATTAATTAAATATTATTATATTTGTGTTGTAAAGTTTCATCTATTAATATTCCTAATACGTTAAAATGGTTTTAAATAATTTTTTACCGGGAGATTTATAGAAAAACAAGTCATCGAATTCCAAATAACTTGGAATTCTGTAATATTATATTCTTAATTTACGGCAGAATTATGATTTAAATATATTTAAATTGTTTATTAAAACATATCAATCTAAGAAATATAAATCGTCTGTCCATCATACCAAAGAATGTTATGGGTTAATTCGGTATTCCCCCGTATAGAAAATGAAATAACTTGAATGCAGCTGTCTAAAGCGAATAACTTATATTATGATTAAGTTAAGGAAAGCGTTTCTCATGTTATATGATCCAGTAAGCCTAATTTAACATTAAACTAAAGAATATTTAATTTAATCAGAGGCGCAAAGAAGAGCAATCAACTACACACCACCAACTTTGGTGGAAAATCCATTTTTGTCAATAATCATCTAGCGTAAATAATTGTTACTACTACAAACCTTAGACAATTACCAAAAATAGAAAAAAGCGGTGTCGAGTAATCGTACTAAATTTCTTGTTGTGTTGAATAATCGAATTTCATTCTTTTTACCGGTTTGCTCTTTCTATAACAGGTACATCCAAAACCGAATACATCTGTGCTTTTGTGTACATCTTATTTTACAAAAGAACAAGAAATAAATTCGAGTACAAAATAACCAAGTAATATGTATGTACTTACTATTTATATAATAATTTATAAATAAGGTGATTTCTTATTTAGTTTGTAAGAAATTTTTCTAGATTGAATTGTTTTACACAATAGGAAACGGTAAGGAGTATTTATGTGAGTATGAGAGTACAGGTGGTACATTTCCTACTTGGGAAAACGGAAATGCTTGTACGTATTATGTATGACAAAAGATCGAATAAGATTTTGGAATTAGAACGCCTTGTAGTGGTTATCGGTTTATGACCGTTGGAGGAAGACATCCGAATTCGGAATTTTGACTCACATCACAACACCGAAAGTGTGAATTATAAATTAATACACGATATAAATTGGCTTTTAATTGGAATTTTGTCCATATTTTATAATTTTAAAAAAGTAATGATTTTTGTAATGAATTTTTCATAAATTTAAATTCGCAGCACTTAATGTAAAAACCGATTTATCGTATACATATTTGGTTGCTTACAGTAGAAGGATATACTAATTTACCACTGAATTCAACTACGTATGTATTAATATATATTATAACAGTTTGGTAATTACAATTTTATCAACGTATAACTAAATTATCATAAATATCCTCGACACCATCGATTTCTTTTAATTTATTCCGGAACGTATTGTAATTATTGACCTCAGTTTCGTTGAGTGTAACTGGGATATTTGGTATAAACGTATGCTCTGAAGTATCGATGGACCATTTATCATTGACTAGGTTGTATTTGACTCGTTCTATGTAATCTGGTGAGCATATAAAAATGCATAGGTTGCTTTCACCATCCTGTATTTCGTAATCCTCAGCATTAAAATTAATTGCGCATTCGGTGCAAAGCTCATCGAATGATTTCGGATTAATTGCTTGATCGTATGTACCAGCGACTATCCCTTTCTCGGTGAACGTATGCCGAACAGCTGAAAATACACCGCTAAATAGATATTAGATCCAGGTATTAAGATAGATCCGGAATATATTTACCCATATTTCCGCAACAAAGTCGATATACTCATTTTAATCTGCGTAAGATTATCCGTATAAACAATTGATATAACAAATATTTTACTGGTTATTTTCATTTCCAGGATGTATTTAGTCAGCTTCGAATTGCCAGTACTTTCTGTCTGCTTTTTGATAATTCCTCTTACTGTCGCTTGAGGCATATTCTTTTTTATTGCTTCGTCAATCGCCGATTGTAGTGCGGAATTAATTGCGGGATTTGATGAGCCACCATCCTGTATTGCTATACGAATTTGCCGTGCCAGCTTCGTAAAAATCTGTGATTTCTGGCCATCTTTTAAAGCTTTTATATGCTTAATGTTAGCCCATTTCGAATGTCCTGCGCATTTATTACCACCGTAACAATAAAAGAGTCGAATATTTTGTTTAAATGCAGCAGTAATTATATTTCGAGACATATCGTTTATATAATTTTCGCTTATTTACTATTCTATAACCTCAAAATGGAAATGTCAAAGTGACATCTGGAGTTGTATATCTTTTATTTTATAGCAAAATTTGGTCGATATCTTTTATTTTATAGCATTGCGCTGCCATCTCTAATTTTTGAAAGCGTAGCTTGACATTTAATCAAACGGGCGAATGTGTCGCAATTTAATAATCATGAATTCAACTTTGCATACTTTAAATAAAACGTGCTTTAATGCAACATTGGGAAAAGGTGCAGTGCGAGAATGTGATAAAATATTATGTCTTCGTGTATATAAATATATGATGGGGCTCACATATTTTATCGAGCCAAGCGAAGATCTAAAAGCGGTGCTCACTCGGGATATGTTTGTTAAATCGAATCCAAAAGCGTTTTTTCTAGTGATGCACTACCTATTTATGGCACTGGATCCATCGGAATTTAAGCAAAGATTTTATTGGCCTCTCGATAAGAACACAGAAAATACATTTCGGTGAGTACAGACTGGAGCTTTTCTGTATACTTGGAAATCTTAATTGTGTATTTCGTTTTAGAACTAATACGGTTAAATATTTAAACGATTTGAATATTAAATATGAATTGGACCTCGGCACAGTGCAAACCTATATTGTGGTGATGCCGGGCGGAACAAAATTTTTGATAGTGCTTTTAAAACTGCTACGGCTTGTGATGCGTGACGTTGTCAAGAAGAAGCAAAAAGTGGGAAGTCTAAATGATATAAAGATAAATGTAAAATCCGAACATTTCACGAAACAGTATATGGTCGAAATGACCTCCAAATCTAAGATGTGGCACGAGAAATCTACTAAACTGGTGAAAAAGTACTTGGCAAACGCTACAGTTCTGGAAAATTACTCAATTTCATTACGAAACCATCTACATGCGCTTATAAATGTGCAAACAGCTAGCATCAATTCTAATATGTACTCGGCCAAAATAAATGAGCGAGATATAACCGAAATCCTGAACCATAACTTTACTATACTCGAAGAACAAACCGCACACTATGAGGAATATACGACAATACTTCATAAATTTAAAACGACTGTCTACAAAAAAATCAACACAAACAGCACGTCCTTGGTGGAATTCGACTCGGCCCATCTTCAAAAATCGACTGTACTTCTTGCTAAATATAACAACGAATCGGTCCTGGACTCAAGCACCGACAAGCTGGTCAAATCGAAACTATCGAATTTATTCGTGCCGAATAAATCCATGATTAATTTAATCGATCTATACAATATAATTATTTACTATGCGGGCCAAATCAAACTGCAGTTCTTCAGTCACTCCAATATGAATGTAAAAAATCTCCAAATAAACGCAAACGTGCTGGACCAATATCTGATTCGTCTGAATAAAAATTCTATTCAACTAACTAATTTGAAATGTTCGATCAATAAGTACAAGAAATCGATAGGCCGTGACTTGTTAGATAGTACCAAGCTAGTCACAGATTCAAACACAAGTACAGCTGTATCGCAAAAAATCAATATCATGATGACCCCTCGGCTTAAGTGGACCAACTTGAATGATATGGCAGTCGCCCAACCCCAAATTATTATGCAACCGTCAGATAATATACTCTGTTCGGCTAATAACAACACGATCTTACTCTCAGCGCTACTATCAAGCAAAAAAATAAATCGCAGTGCTCACAAACGGACGCGATTTTCCAATTTAACGGAAAGTTTAAATTTGGACAGCTCCCGCGAATTATTACAGTCGACAGGTAAAACAACCACGACTAGTTCGTCCAATAAATTTAGTAAAATAAATAAAAATTTTAAAATTAATCTAAATACCAATAAATTTGAGAGCCCTGTTGGAAATAATCCAGCACTTGAATCACAAGCTTGTATGTACAAAAGTATTCTTAAAAATCGAAATCAACCACTCGCCACTGATATTATTGCAGCTGTGAGCGTTTCGCCGACTGGAAAATGCGATTCGTTAATTAAAATTGAACCCGATGAAGATGTAGAGGATACCTTACTATTTAAACGATCCGGCTATTCCACAAATGAGGAGACGATAAAAAATCGACCCGGCTACTCATCTTCATTAATCGGGTGTCGCGGATTTACGAGTGCTAATAGCAGCACTGTAAGTAGCATATTGATTTTCTGATTTTATTAGTAGTTTTAAATTTGGTTTAATTTCTTTATAGGAGATACAAAAAACTGAAATGCTTAGCGGTGATGAATCAAATGAATCGGGGTTTGAGGTATTGCAGATCAGTGATAATGTGGTGAGCTTATTCGTTTAATGAAATAAAATAGCTAGTCTGTGTGATATGTGTTTAATGAATTAACTGTTCAATGAACAAAAAAATTAAATAAATCCTATATAAAAACTGGTAAATATATCGTAGGACTTGAGCAAACAAAAAGCCCATTCACCCATGAAAATGATCATAGGTTCTTATTTCCAATCTTGTTTGAATGAGAAGATTTTCCGATACTATTCAATCCGTCCAATTTCCATATGAAATAATCGCTGTGATGAAACCAGTGCATTTTAAAGGTTGTTAAATTTTGGTTTTTAGGATTTTTTTACAAATTTTACAAGTTCATCAACAGATTATGATGAATAATGTTAAAATCAGGTGAAGATTTGCGCAATTGCGCTTTCCGATAGTTTCTCAGTTTTAATTTGATTAAATATTCTGCTAAATTCAAACAAGTTTATAAATATAAAGTCGTATACATGGCCGTCCTACGAGATCACAGTTCTGCAGAATCAACCAGTTTAGATCAACATGATAACCGATTTGTATATTAAATTAATTCTGGGAAATGGTAAATGATTATTGCAAGACGTTAATTTAGAATACATTGAAAACTCGACGTCCTCTTTGTTTCATTTAAGCTTTTGTTTTTGTAATTCGTTTTGAATCGATATGATTGATTGATTCTGCAGAAATTTGATATCGCAGTACTTCTACCTGTACGCTTTCAATAGTTACACGAACGCTTAACTATATTTGAAACTACTTGTAGCGCTTGCATGCACTCAACTTACAATAGATGATTAGTTTTAAGTTTAACTATTGAGAACAGCATGTTAACTCAGTACGTATTAAATAACGGATGTAATGTGTAAATTGTAATCTGAACCTCATTGCTGTTTGTGTAGCAATGCGAACCGTGTTCATCGAAAAAAATAAAAAAATTTGTTTCAGGAAACATCTCTGAAACGACGTGATTCTTCGAATGGTGATTATAAATATTATAAATATCCATACCGGATAGTAAGTAAATTCGGATCTAAATTCATTGTTCCTATTGATGTCCTATATTGATGTCACGCCATCTGGAGATGGAATTATGTGGATTTGTCTTTGATACTAATGCCTCATTTCAATTCTAACTTTTCAGATCGACACGATAGATTTGACGGCATCTGTCAAAAGAGTTAAATCAATTCCTTCCCCAACAGCATCAAGCGAGCTGCATGCCGGCGTCGAAAATAATCGCAATCAAACAAACATACGACGATTTCTAACGAATGACATAATTAATTTGTTGGACACTAGTGATTCATGTTTGAACGATTTTACACTATTAAACTAGAAACATATTTAAATTTAAATTATAAATTAAGATTAAAAATTATATTTATTTGGAAGACTTTAAACAAATCGTAAAATGTATATTAAATAAATAACTAAAAGTAATTTTAACATAAAATATTGTATATATAATAGATAATATTTTTGTTCGTCGCCATTGTATTTAATTTGGAATACAACTGGGATCAGTTCCTAGTGACAGTGAGGTTAAAATTGTTCGGCGGCCTGGATGAACGCCTAAATTTTCCCAGTTGATCCAAGATAGACGGGCTGTTAAATCTGAATAATTTATAAATGTTTATCAATTAGATGGAATTTTAGTAATTAGAATATTATAATTTACCGCTCGTATTCCAATTGGCTCGATCTGCTTTTATTTCTCCACGTAGACATTTTTCCACGTATGTTAATGGATCATAATCCGCCTCCAATACCTGTAATTATTATTTTTTGTATAAAATGCTTAATTCCTAATAAAATGTATACATATTTCTTTAAATTATTTTAATTTTTGAATTTCGCGATGTTCACAGTCCAAATTACAAAATTTATATCAATTTTTAAACCTGAAATTCCGAAGTGAACTCAGGTTGCTAAGCATTTTGGGAGCGCCCCGAACTCATGCAATACAAAATATGGCTTACTAGCCATATCTCACTATCATAAAATCTTGTATTACAATTGCAGTTTTAGTATATGTGTCCATCTGAAACATAATCTGGCAAGTCATTTTTGAGTTTAGATTAAGTTATCACATTTTTAATTGCTTGTACGATTCTATAAATGCTGATCAAAATTAATTGAACGGTGGTTCCATACAAAATATATATTTGGGAGACAATTGTTCAGCCAGATTATAGTTCACAATTCTAGTCTATCGCAAATGCAAACATAGGTTCAGAAAACTTCCTACTTAACCAAAACAATGACGAAGCGTGGCACCGGCGCCTGAAAATTACGGTTGGACAAAGGCATGCTGAAGTATAAAGAATTATTGGAAATCTATCGAAGGAAGTAATTGTCGCAAAAGCTCAATTTTATAAGCTGGAATTCAGAGAACGCCTTTCAAAGAAAAATTGTAATGCAAGTATTTTAATACAGAGTCTGAGCTAAAGTCAAAAATTTTGAAATTTAAACATTCAAGTTCAACTCAAATTTTGTACGGTTAGTTGTAAAGTAAATGAGTTTCGAATATAGTCTATAGTATCTGGCCATAACTCAATTCAGTCAAAACAAACACCTAACTAAAACTAGACAAGCCAAATGAAACATAAATACCAATACTATGTACACAGGGCAGTTGCCATATCGTTAGGTATAGCCATAAAAACCTATTGACAGCACCTTAGTATTATTGAAGTACCGAAAAGCGAAAAATATTTAAAACAAAAAATCATTCCAAAATAATGTGCTTAAAAATGATCAAATAAACTATTTCCACACAAACCCCGTATACTAGTAATCCCTTATTTATGACATAATATGATATGACTCGCTAAGTAACAGTACAGTCCGCATTACGATGATATCCATAGATACACAGTCTCCAAGCTTTGTTGTAGGAGGTAACTAAATGGTTGCGTGGAAAACATGCTATTTGAAATCGAAAAAATAAAATCGAACCCAGTCACTAAAGAAAACTTAGCGCGTTTGAAGCTCTAATCGCACACGATCCACAGTAGAAACAACATTTCTCTCACACAAGAAGATCCATCTGGAAAAGTGAACGAGCCAAATTTATCACTCGTTATGATATCAAATACTGTCCGAGTTGTTCAAGAAGTAAGATCTAATCGGCCCATAACCAAATTCATATGTAAGAAGCGATATTATTTGGTTACTGTACAGCTACGATAACCGTTTACTTACAAGTTAGGGAAAATAGGGTAATGCACAAGATGGAATGATCCAAGAATAATTTGCACAATTAATTATATGGTGTTCATGACAAGGAGATGCATTGCCGCCATAAGTTTAATTTCATATTAGACATGTTTCCTAAAACTCGATTACCTCAGGGACATGTGATGCCAGCAAAGCAAGTCGGATCGCTGAAGTTCAGATAATATTTGTGTGGTTGGCGTGAATGGCGGACACAACGTGTAGGTAAGAATTCTTTAATCCATTGGTAAAATTCCAGCTCCGTACATATAATAAAAAGAAATCTGCTTACAGTTAAATATTCAAATAAGTTCGAAACCGGCTCTGGAAGCACGATTTTTTTTCTCATATTTCTCTCTGTAAAATCTTCAGTTTTTCAAAAGATTCAACGGGCTGTTTTAAAATATTTTAAGGGCTATTCATGTATTACAGAATTTATATAGGAAACTACCCTAGAATAAGATTGTTATATGTTTTTAAGTCGAGAAGCGTCTGCCACATTCCGTTGCAATTTCATCAAATTTTTGAAATTTGAGTGAAACCTAACAATCACAACAGTGAATTTTTGATGTCCATCATGCGTCACAGACTGTTGTTGAGCCACCTACATCCATACAGACTGCGGAGATTTGCACTGAAGAGCCATCCCATGAGGAATTCACTAAAGCCATGCAGAGATTGAAACGAAACCGTTCACCTGGAGGGGACTGCATTAATTCGGAGCTCTTGATATTCGGAGGGGATACTTTGTGGAACTGTCTTTTCGACCTTATTCGATTAGTATGGCGAACCGAAGTTATGCTTGACGAATGGAAAGTGGCCGCGATATGCCCCATCTTCAAGAAGGGAGACCGCTTGAAGTGTGAGAATTATCGCGGTATAGCTCTCCTTTGCACAGCATACAAGTTACTGTCATACATTGTATTAGATAGAATCAGCGGAGGGCTTGGTTGGGGACTATCAAGGAGGATTTCGTCCGAATCGATCAGCCACCGATCAGGTCTTTTCACTGCGGATGATTCTATCTAAAGATTATGAGACATGGCTTGGTTGGTGACTATTAAGGAGGATTTCGTCCGAATCGATCAGCCAACGATCAGGTCTTTTCGCTGCGAATGATTCTATCTAAATATTATGAGACATCCATCCCCGTACATCAGGTGTTCCTGGATTTCCGGCAGGCCTATGACTCGATCAATCGACAGAGTTTGTGGTCTGCCCTGGAATACCTAGGAATGCCAACAAAACTGGTACGAATATGTAGGATGACAGTGACGCAGTCTCAATGCTGTGTTAAAGTTGAGAACGGGCTATCGACAATTTTTGTAGTTAACTCGGGTGTTCGGCAGGGAGATGCTCTGTCCCCGATACTCTTTAATCTCATGTTGGAGTACATCTTTCGTAAAACTGAAACAGCGCAGTGCAACATCTTATATCGCCAGTCCAATCAGGTGCTTGCATATGCAGATGACATATGCTTGATTGGACTGAATAGCAACGGAGTGAAAGAAATACTTGATCCGCTTGTAGAGTTTTCAGCTTCAGTTGGACTTCAGATCAATGAGTCCAAAACGAAATACCTGATCTCTGGTTTTAGGGACAATGGCACACCAGATTTCAGTAGTGGCCACCACACGTTTGAGGGAGTGAGGAGGTTCAAATATTTGGGTTCTCTTATCACTCACGATAACCGTGTGGGTGAGGATATTAAAGTGCGGCTGGCAGCTGGCAGTCGTTCTTTGTATTCTCTAAGGCCACTGCTAAAATCTAAACACTTATCAAGTGCCGTGAAGCTGAAGCTTTACAAAGCGTTGATCAGGCCCGTTGTTATGTTTGGATGTGAAAGTTGGGCGCTGACCGATGAGTACGAGAGATGGCTTCTAACATTTGAGAGAAGAGTCATGCGTGTGGTTTACGGCCCAAATCGCGAAATAGATGGTACCTACCGAGCTCTGTGCAATATCGAGATCAGAGATCTGGTGAAGATCCCAGATATTGTACATGAAGTAAGATCTCAGCGAGTACGCTGGCTCGGGCACATTCTGCGTGCTGATCCGGAACGAATTGTGCAGCGATCTCTGAAAGGAGAGCCACCATATAGTAGGCGCAGAGGTCGTTGCAGACGACGATGGCTCCACGGTGTAGAGAACGACTTGGCCTCTTCAGATTGTCTTAGACAGTATGAAGACCATGCTCGGGATCGAAACCGCTGAAGCCAAATTGTTGACTCATTAAGGGGCCAGTAATGGCCTTTAAAACGGTTTTAAATTAAATAATAAAATTAAACAAATGCTAGTGTTTACTGTTTATTAGCTGGCTGCTCTTTAATTTTAATTCAAATTCAAATTTTCTCAGTTTTTTCAATGGCTTAATCGTACCTTTAATTCGTTCTTTAGGTTGTCTATTACAATATTTGACACATTTGGGCCAGTAAATTATTATAATATTTGTGCATATCGGAAAATTCGGCATTTAAAATGATATGCGTGCTTGGGTACAGGTATAAGAAGCCCATCTCGATATTTCCTGATGTGAAATTTGTACAGCAGATCAGAAAACAAGTATACTCAATTCATCCTTACTAATTAGAAGTTAATGCTAAGACTGTAATTATATTGAAGGAGCCAAAAAGATAAACTGTTAAGTCAGGTACTTTTAATCGAAATATCGTAGCAGTACTTTTAATAAAGTCGTAACTAATTTTAACCTGGTTAGATTAAAGAATATACCGAGATCCTATAGACAAAAATTCCCGATAATTTTACCCTAAGAAATTAAATTTCACTTACCTCCCTTAATAGAGCAATATAGGCAATTGCCAACCGCAGCGTATCAATCTTGCTCAATCGCTTCTCGTACGGAAATGTTGGCACATGAACCCTTAACTCATCAAATGCTGAATTTATGCTACTATTAATGCCGAAGAAGAATCAAAATAAAAAATATTTAGAATACACTCACATCACATCGACCATTTTGAAACAAAAATAAAAAAAATCTTGATACCCATTAGGTGCGGACCTCAGCATTCGTTTTCGTTCACGAATATTTGCTTGTTGCCGCTGAATTTTATATGGTGATCCGCTTCCGCCATTATTCCCAATGCAATTTGTGTTATTTACTATATTATTATTAGCACTGGTTACGTATGTTGAATGACCACTACCTGCACCGGTGCCGCTGCTGCCACCTACTGTGGCTGATAGATTTGGACTAGTTGATGGTTCTAAACAATCTTGATGCAAATACTGATGTTGAATTTGGCGTAAACTGTTTGAGTTTAATCGAATACTGTTGGCATTACCGTTTAAATGCTGGGTTGCATATATACATGATGGTAGGTCGGACATAATATCATCGTCGTATGGAAAATTTAGAGAGCTGGAAAGGAAATGTATTGAAATGGGTTTAGAGAAACTTTTATAGATAGATTTTTTAGAACCTGAACATGACGAAAAATATACGGGACAGACAAAACTGGACTTCTACATATATATATATATATATATATATATATATATATATATATATATATATATATATATATATATATGTATGTACAATATATATATATATATATATATATATATATATATATATATATATATATATATATATATATATATATATATATATATATATATGTATGGATAGTGCATTAATAGTTAAGTGCAATACGGGGAAAGTGCAGAACAAATATTTTAGTTACCTGACTATCATAGACTTGGAGTTCTTACAGTGATGCCTGCAATGCAAATATAATAAGAAAATGTTAGGCCATTTAGCCAAAAGAAGAAGTATATTAGTCGTATTCTATGAGGGTGACGAAAGAAACCATAAAACACATTTCACTGAGTTCACTTTCAAAAATTGTTCACTTTTATATATACAAATAACAAATTTACCTTAACGGTGGGGATGATGAGGAATCTGGTACTTGAGATCTTGATAATTTATCCATATTGAATTTGACACAGCACAAATTTTTTTAATTAATCAATTTCCACTAACTTTTTCACTGCTGAGATTTAAACGTATAATAAACTCACATTAGATATTCCGTTGACTTTATATAACATATTTTCAAAACTTTGAAAATGAGGCGTGGACTACCTATACATGTTCAATCGCCCTTATTTTATTATGTACACGCGGTATATATACCGATTAAGCCACACCCTATATATTTTTATGTACATATATGTGTATAAGTAGCGCTGGTATGAGTCCTGGTCCAGTACTCGTTAATAATTGGGGTGATTTTTTTTATTCTCCGACAACCCTCAATTACTGTTAAACACCCTGAAGGGATGATGATGGGTTATTATTTTACCATCAAAACAAGAGATCTGGTGACAATCAAAATAAAATGAATATACATATATACGTATATATATATATATATATATATATATATATATATATATATATATATATATATATATATATATATATATATATATATATATATATATATATATATATATATATATATATATATATATATATATATATATATATATATATATATATATATATATATATATATATATATATTGGCAAATATTGAGAAGGGTTGTGATTATCGCGCAACGGGATAATACAAATTTCACCTGTATATCTATGCGGAATTAAATTACATGTCGAGTCTGCTGGTTAGTTTCGATTACGGTAAGTTGAGCAATTTTTAGTTTTCGCTGCATACCATTATATATTATAAACACATTTTTATAGCAAAATTGTTGTGAAATAAAATTTTCACCCACTGTGTGTAAAGTCTTCGCTATACATTTATATGTAAAAGAAAATGTCATTTGCAGATACAATTGCCGAAACTGTATTTTTTGTTTGGTACAAAACCATCAAAAACAGAATGTATTCATATTTATTGTGGGTGGAGTTTCAGGTTTTTCTGATCTCCATGGTTATATTTTATGGGTAAATTATTCCAAAATGAAAATGGAATTTTCCATAATATTGATTAGATTATAATCTTTTTGATGTTTGTACTACCGTATTACTTACAGGAGAAGTATATGAATATGTATATACAAATCATTGTTGATATTGGGAATTCATTGTGTTCCCACCATATTTGCTTGCTAGGTAATTAAAATGAGATAGACTGGCCGATCCTATACGAATTTGTATATAAAGATAGTTTACCTTCGAGCTTTGTTATTATTACGAAAAGACTCGAGATGGTAAGATCTCATTGCAACAACAACAAAAACAACTTTGCGTTCATTTATTTTTTAGTTACAATTTTATTGGAGATTTGTGAAGATGGCTGGCCCCTGCTTTTTAATGTTATTGCGTAAAACTTCGTCAATGTTGTCTATGTATAAAACCTTCTAAGTAGGCTTATTCAAATGGCACGTATATTAAAGATGGGAATATTACTAATGAAATTGTACGGCTCGGTGGTGAATTAAGCAGAGTCAGTGGCCTTCGATTTTTGGAACGTTCAGTGCAAGTCTCGAGTAGAGTAAATAATTTTTCATTTAATTTCTTCTTTTTTCTAAAATATACCAAATTGGTGAAACTCAGCTTCTGTTAAAATCTTCAATTTTCTTTATTCAAATGGTATGAAAGATAATAATAAAATTAAAATTGTGTACGTCGGTGATTAAGTAAACAGAGTCATTTCCTTTCGTGGACGTTAGTTCAAGCCTCGGTACAGTATTTTTTTAATTTAATAGCAAATGGTTTCTTACCTTCATTAAATTCTTCCCGCCTGTTACATCAAAAAAAAAAAAAAAATGTTGAATTTTCTGAATTTTTTTTATAGAATTCAACATTTTCTTGTTTCATCATTTGCCGTTAAATTGAAAAACAAACTTTGACTCTCTAACCGCGACTTGAACTCAAGTCCACGCAACCACAGCCAATCACTCTGCTCTCTTGACCACCGCAGTACATTTTCATTACTGATATACCCATATTTTATACTTGCCACTTGAATTAATTGAAGAAGAAATTAAATGAAAAAAGTTTTGACCCTAACCGAGAGTTCAACTCGCGATCCTCAGAACGAAAACCAAAGACTCTGTTTTCTTGCCACCGCCGTATACAAATTTGTTAGTGCTATCTACACGCATCTTTTATATTTGCCTTTTGAATAGAGAAAGTTGAAAATTTTAGACGAAGCTAAGTAGAACTAATTTGAAACAAGAAATTAAATTAAAAAAAATTTGATTTGAACCTAACCGATACTTGAACTTGAATCCATTGTTGCTGCAAAAAAAATGTACCCAATTTTTTTTCTAATGAATTTTTGATTTGGGACATTCAAAATTTTAGATCAAATTTTAAAATTTTGTAACCATATTATGAATATAATTCGAAAATCTATAATTAGGAAATTCGAAATTTACAATATATAGGAATTTAGGATTTTGATCTTAACACGCCTGAATGTTTAATCAATCTAGAAAATTACCAATTTTATGGAATAAAAAAAGTGAAAAAATCTAAAAAGTTACGTACGTGTTAGATAATTATAAACTCTACTACATGTTAGGCGACTTAATAATTGGATAATTGGTTCGGCTATTAGATGTGTGATGGGGTTAGTGAACTCTCAATTCAAAGGTATTCACGGTTATCAAAATGAAGAAATTTGGAATAATTTAGGAATTAAAGCGAACAGAAATAACGAACAATTTCTGAAGTTTAAATCCTTTCAGATTAATCTATCGAGTATAAGAATTTTCTTTGGCCAATCTTTTGGATTGCTCCGTCAGTTAAGGTATAAATAAATAAATAATTCCCTTTTGCGCCTGAGCATATCGGGTCTCGGACAGTTAACATATCTTAATTTTGAAGAAAATTCTCGTATAGTTAACATACATATCTCACTCATCTCGTTAAGAGTCTTGAGTCTCTCTGTTGATTTTGGCTCTTTTCAAGGGATGTCCTACAAGCTTTCCGATCGGAACCAGGGATGGGCGTTTACGCATCATCTACTGTTTTCTACATTGACGTGTCAACAACCCGTAGATAACGTCAACAACGTAGACAACGTCGATAATGTAGACAATTCCTAGAGTGGTTTTGTCAATTAGTTCTAAACTAAAGGATGACCAAATTTCTTTAGGAACAACGCGTTATTGGTGACAGTTTTATAGAATGTTCGCCAATGTATTTAAATCTCTTTTCAAAAAGAGCGGAATTTAAAACTAATCGTGCTCAAATACCATGAATCTACTTCAGGGGCATGTTTATCCATTACAAAATTATTAAATTGCCCCAAAACAACGATATATAGCGTTATATAGAGTGGGGCCTTCTTTATAACGGTGGAACGGTATAGAACAGCTCTCGGAAAAATCGGAAAAACCGGCTAACAAAACACCAGACAAAAAGGTTATAACTTTCATTAAAAATGATCCGGGGAACTTTAACTATGACCGTGCCATAAAATTTAACACACCCCACTCCATGGTAAATCGTTGAGTTATAAGTGGTACCGAGTTATTAAAAAGTATATAAAAACCAACAACTTTCCTATTATTGTGGCAGGATTGTACTATCCACCAAGACATTCTATTAAAAACAAACAATACTCAGAGTTCGTCAAGCGTCTGGTAAAACGGTTCATAATAGGTGGTGACTTTAATGCGATGAATACTCACTAGGGTTCTAGATTAACTATACAACTAGAGGAAAATAATTACTGATTACCATTAATAAAAATGGATGTGAATCTATTTCAACTGGAAAACCAACATATTGGCCAATTGACCAAATTTTTTGATTTTTTAACACATTTGTCAAAATTTGTATACGGTTCCGACCGCGATAATTTTTTTTGTGGTGAATAACTTTGATTTTGCTGTTAAAATTTTAATTTCTATCACTTTTTAACAACTTATAATCGTTTCACACAGAGCCTTAATTGCAAATTGGTCATTTTTAAATCAAAAAGTGATGTTTTTAAATTACGAAACTGCGACCGATAATGGTGAGAGAATGAAGTACTTTGCAATTGCTCATCTTAAAGTAGCAAGCACGTTCTTCACTCACAAACAGATACATCTAGAGACATGGACACGTCCTCGCGGAACTTCACGTAGCCAAATTGACCATGTGTTAGTTTCTAAAGGACGGGCTCAGGTTGTGCAGGATGTGACAACTTATCGGTCAGCAACCAAATACGTAGGCAGCGATCATCATTTGGTCATTTCAAAACTACGATGGAAGTTTTCGTACAAGTCTGGGAACACAGCGAAACGCATGGTACGTTTCGACTGTGAAAGTCTGATAAATGAAGATCAAAAGAAACGATATCAGGATCTTGTCAGCGACCACATTGATGAAGCTAATTAGCAGTCTGGCTGCGTGAACTCTCTCTGGGAGGTACTGAAAACTTCGGTTGTCAGTGCTGCTCAACAGACTTTAGGTATAGTGAAAGTCAGACCCAAGAATGATTGGTTTGATGACGAGTGTCGTCTTGCCGTTGAGCAACAAAATATAGCCCATAGTGACCTGCAACAACGTCTCACAATCGCGAGAAAAATTGACGGATTTGTAGACGGAAGAAGCGGGAATGGTGGAAGGCCGAGGTTCTGAAAGTACAACAACTCAGCAATGAGCGCAGTTCGCGTAATTTCTTTAAATGAATTGCTGGACTGGACCATACTTTCAGGCCTACGTCAACCGCGTCAACCGGGACCGGGATGGAAACCTCTGAGTCAACATCGACGCAGTACTTGACGCATGGAGTGAACACTTTACTGACCTGCTTGAAGTTCATCATGCGTCACAGACTGTTGAGCCACCTCTAATACAGACTGCGGAGATTTGCACTGAGGAGCCATCCCATGAGGAATTCACTAAAGCCATGCAGAGATTGAAACGAAACCGTTCACCTGGAGTGGACTGCATTAATTCGGAGCTCTTGATATTCGGAGGGGATACTTTGTGGAACTGTCTTTTCGACCTTATTCGATTAGTATGGCGAACCGAAGTTGTGCCTGACGAATGGAAAGTGGCCGCGATATGCCCCATCTTCAAGAAGGGAGACCGCTTGAAGTGTGAGAATTATCGCGGTATAGCTCTCCTTTGCACAGCATACAAGTTACTGTCATACATTTTATTGGATAGAATAAAGGAGGATTTCGTCCGAATCGACCAGTCACCGATCAGGTCTTTTCGCTGCGAGTGATTCTATCTAAATATTATGAGACATCCATCCCCGTACATCAGGTGTTCCTGGATTTCCGGCAGGCCTATGACTCGATCAATCGAGAGAGTTTGTGGTCTGCCCTGGAATACCTAGGAATGCCAACAAAATTGGTACGACTGTGTAGGATGACAGTGACGCAGTCTCAATGCTGTGTTAAAGTTGAGAACAGGCTATCGACAATTTTTGCAGCTAGCTCGGGTGTTCGGCAGGGAGATGCTCTGTTCCCGATACTCTTTAATCTCATGTTGGAGTACATCTTTCGTAAAACTGAAACAGCGCAGTGCAACATCTTATATCGCCAGTCCAATCAGGTGCTTGCATATGCAGATGACATATGCTTGATTGGACTGAATAGCAATGGAGTGAAAGAAATACTTGATCCGCTTGTAGAGTTTTCAGCTTCAGTTGGACTTCAGATCAATGAGTCCAAAACGAAATACCTGGTCTCTGGTTTTAGGGACAATGGCACACCAGATTTTAGTAGTGGCCACCATACGTTTGAGGGAGTGGGGAGGTTCAAATAATTGAGTTCTCTTATCACTCACGATAACAGTGTGGGTGAGGATATTAAAGTTCGACTGGCAGCTAGCAGTCGTTCTTTGTATCCTCTAAGGCCACTGCTTAAATCTAAACACTTATCAAATGCCGTGAAGCTGAAGCTTTACAAAGCGTTGATCAGGCCCGTTGTTATGTTTGGATGTGAAAGTTGGGCGCTGACCGATGAGTACGAGAGATGGCTCCTTACATTTGAGAGAAGAGTCATGCGTATGATTTACGGCTCAAAACGCGAGATAGATGGTACCTACCGAGCTCTGTACAATTCCGAGATCCGAGATCTGGTGAAGATCCCCGATATTGTGCATGAAATAAAATCTCAGCGAGTACGCTGGTTCGGTCACGTTCTGCGTGCTGATCCGGAACGAATTGTGCAGCGATCTCTGAAAGGAGAGCCACCATATGGTAGGCGCAGAGGTCGCTGCAGGCGATGATGGCTCCACCGTGTAGAGAATGACTTGGCTTCTTCAGGTTGTCTAGGATAGTATGAAGACCAAGCCCAGGACCGAAACCGTTGGAGCCAGATTGTTGACTCAGTAAGGGGCCAGTAATGGCCTTTAGACACTGCTATTATTATTATTATTATACTCGTACAGTTTAATTTTATATAATTATAGATATATATAGAAACCTGTCATCAGAACAATTAAATAGAAATTTTCCCATGGCACAAACCTGCCTATCCAATCATCTAAAAAAATAATCATAATTTAATATGTACGAATGAAGGCAATTTTCAATTTAAATTATATAAAATTACCAAACTCCTACTCTTAAATTAGCAATGTATAGCAATCATCCAGCACCTTTAATTTGAATGTCGAACAACAGCTTCCAAAACTCAAAAAAAAATATAAATAAATAATAAAGGGGTTGATCTCGATAAGCGCAAAAATAAAAAATTCACATGGCACACGACTTATTCTCATCCCCCTACTTTGCGATCATCATCAACAATCAAATACAAGACACACGTGACTTATGTACCAAAGGCCATCGTAATAGAAAACAAAAATTCTCGCCTAAAGGATAATTGATTTGTTTCTGGTACATACACATATATGAAAGGAATTCGCAAATATTTAAAAGTTAATTTAAGGGGACATAATCTCAAGTTCATATATGGTTTTATCTTTTCTGATCAAACAAGATTTTTGATTTGATTTAAATTTGAAATATATTTGTGTTGTTCACAATTAATACCCAAATCAAAATAATATTATTGTATCCGCAATTGATAGTATATATATGTATGTATATACATATAGTCCCTTGCCTCGGATCAGGGGAAATGTAAATCACTTGAATTAATTTTCTCTTGTTATATCGAGGAAGTGGTTTTGTGGTTGGTCGTGCGACCATATATGTCTATACAAATTTATTAATCGGTTGTTTGTTTGTTCAACGGGAAAATTAATCCTTTACAATCTCATCAGCATCTCGTATATATATATATATATATATATATATATATATATATATATATATATATATATATATATATATATATATATATATATATATATATATATATATATATATATGTATACATACATATATATATATATATATATATATATATATATATATATATATATATATATATATATATATATATATATATATATATATATATATATATATATATATAATATATATATATGTATATATATATATATAATATATATATATATATATATATATATATATATATATATATATATATATATATATATATATATATATATATATACATATATACAGCCATTCCACGCGAAATCAGACAAAAAAAAGACATTTACGGGGGCAAGGTGTCCAATTTTTTTGAAATTCGGGGAGATGGTAGATATAAAGAAAAAAAATATATAATTTGAGTAAAAACTCGGTGGGGTCAAAATACGCCGAGTTCCGTTATAATTTGTTTTTGTCGGAAACGCAAATGTTCACATCTTTAAATTCGTGTATCTTAAGTATTCCTTGTCCGATTTTCACGTGTAATAGCTCGTTGGAAAGACAATTGTACATACTTTCAAGTAAGATCCCAGTCCAAGGCAGCCTGAAAATTAAATTTAGCAGAACCAACATCGGCGATATCTTATACATCATTACCAAGAACAGAATTCAACATCGGCGTTACCAATATATGAAATGCAAATTATACATACACGACGGAATTGGGGGTGCCTTTAAACAAAATGCCACGAAAGCCTACGCTGATCAAAGAACGACAGCACGACAACTTTTCGAGTGGGCTACAAAAAATGAATCAAACATTACTTTTTGATTTTGTACAAAGGGTACAGAAGGGTGGCACGATCATTAGCAAAAAAATTTGATTCAGTAAAAGCCAACAGAGGAACGCATTACCATTGCTTTGTTGCCAATGGTAACAACCACATCACAGCGCATCGATTTTCCAATTCTGATAATTTTTATAATTTTAAATTAAAAAAATTTGTAAATAAATTAACTTTATTGAATAAAACTGTAAAAGTAAGAACCAAAACATAAATTTCGTAGTTTAGAATTAATAATTGTACTGAAATGTAAAATTCCACCGTAACTTGTTATGACGTTTTGATCTATAAAACTCGAACGCGTTGAGTCTCCATCGTGAAAGATGGCTTATTTGAAAGGTATTTTCAAGTGCTTTACGATAAAAAAATAAAATAAAAAATAAAGGGTGAGCATTTTGATTTTTCAGCAAAATACTATTTAAAACTGAAATTTAAACGATATATTGTACATTAACACCAAAGTTTAAAACGGTTACTTGAAAGTATGTACAATTGTCTTTTCAACGAGCTATTACACGTGAAAATCGGACAAGGAATACTTAAGATACACGAATTTAAAGATGTGAACATTTGCGTTTCCGACAAAAACAAATTATAACGGAACTCCGCGTATTTTGACTCCACCGAGTTTTTACTCAAATTATATTTTTTTTTTCTCTATATCTACCATCTCCCCGAATTTCAAAAAAATTGGACACCTTGCCCCCGGATGGGTGTCTGATTTCGCGTGGAATGGCTGTATATATATATATATATATATATATATATATATATATATATATATATATATATATATATATATATATATATATATATATATATATATATATATATATATATATATATATATATATATATATATATATATATATATATATATATATATATATATATTTATTTATTTATATAAAGAGCTGAGAGGTAAATATTGAAATATTTTTATGATCTGTTATGTATTATGTAGGGTGCCTCAGCCCAGCTATAAAATAAAGAGAATCGATTTAATTTATGTGAGAATATCATGGCAAGATTATTCATTTTATGAAGTTAAAATTGATAAGAATTCTGTAAAGTTCACTTTTATCGATATCACAAAACCTAATGGTAAGGTCCATTTATGCGATATAGAGATTGGCGAGATCTGCAATTTCACTCATTGCGTTATTGATCGATGGGGTGACAATTGGATCAATTCATTTGATACTGATATGTCGATGTCTATGATATATACCCCTGTTGCCTCCGCAAAACTTTTATTTGGCAAACTAAAAGCATTCCATCTTGTTGAGTTTAAATGAATATTATTAATTTTTATGTTTTTTGTGTAATCTTTTGTCACTAGATAATTTATTTTAAAAAATAAAAATTAAAAATTTATGTTTTAGTTTTTGATTTTATAGTTTTATTCTTCCTTATGGTGACAATATTTTGATATAAAGTTTTTTACCTATCAGTATTGTTCAGGGGTTTTAAATACTGCTCAAAGAACAGATGTAGCTTTTTATTGATAATAACTAATTGTTAAATCTTAATAAATCCCATTTCCCTGTTCCGGTACTACTTGATTTTACAAAAACCGTAATTGTTATGTTGGATCATAATGCTTAGTACAGTAGCTCTGAATATTTAAACTTTCTAAATATGTTACGCAGGTTATTACTTATTAAATATATCATATAGCTTTAGTTTATTAGTTTATTTTATTTTAGTTTATTATTAGTAGTAGATTTTTAACTTTTGTATATAACTAATAACATGCGTTTGAGAAGATATCTTATTCTAAAAATAAATAAATAATAGAAAAGATAGATGTAAGATGATCGAGCGAGGCCAAGTATATTATGTATTCCAAGCTTTTCTATTTTAGGGGATATAATACTTTACATTAAAATAATTATCGCTTAGTTAAATAAATTGACTTTAAACGCTTCTTGGTAAGCTCAGGGTGGTTTAACGAGTGAAGAGGAGGCAACTCGAATGTGGTATAGCTATGCTAGTCCTTTAGGACGGCCACCCTTACCTAACCTAACCTAAATAAATTGACAAATCTCGCGCACAACATTAA
Organism: Tipula unca; assembly: GCA_951394425.1. NCBI lineage: Eukaryota > Metazoa > Arthropoda > Insecta > Diptera > Tipulidae > Tipula > Tipula unca. The sequence goes on along the minus strand of OX596380.1, from coordinate 880,062 downwards.
ATTAACCAAAGAAAACAAAAAAAATGGCATGATACAGTGATTATTGTATCCGGCTAATTTATTAAAATCTGATTTTCCGCACAACTTATTTCCGTCTAACCCATATAAATTATTTCCGATTCGAAATTTATTATTCTATTATGTCATTGTTATCGTTGTCGGCATGTTGTTGTCGGGTTCTATTTGTTATTCTAACTTTCACTTAAGACCTTATCATCATATGCATGTTGTCATTTTCATTTAATTTTGAAAATAATGTATAACACATATGTAAATGTAGGGGAAAACATTTAATAAACTGGTACATTTATCCTATATTTTGAATACATACATAGACTTTCCAATAATCCAAACACGAATTGACAATAAATGCACTAGCATTACGTTAATAGCCACATCTATGTACATACATAGATACACAACCCACCAAGCGATTAAAAGAATTCATTTTATAGTTAGCCGCACGACAATGCACGTGACCTTTTGAAAATTTCACACAGTGCTTTTGATTTTTCCTTACATATTTAGTTAGTTCAACGTTATTTATATTCGCATCTCGCTCAATATGTTTTTTCAAGTATGTTTACAGTATGTGGTTTATGTGTGCGAATCATTATTCAAGAGAAAATCAAATATATACCAGACCAAATAGGACTCACGTGCCTCTTGGTATTCAATAGATAAATAGATACCCGTGTTGTATACATAAAAGATGCGTATACCGCTAACATAATTAATTTATTTATGATTTTTACAACATAAACACATGAAACATTATTTTTTTCTGTTTATTTTATGGATGATAATACGATTTCATGATGCGTTAAATGGGAGGAGATGACATATCGGGCGGATGATATTCAAATAATTATTATTCATTATGTGTGACTATAATGATTTGATGATCGCATGAGATTATAATCTATAATGTTAGCTACATCGCTTATTTATCGAAGGTAATAACCAACCAAATGATTATACACCGCACAGGTTTTAATTAGGCCTATTTATGGGTCCTAGTAGTTTGATATAAATTAGAAGTGCATTAAGAGATAATATTTAACTATAAATATAAGTAGTGCTCTATCAACACGGCATTAGATTGGTATAACTGTATGCTATCTAGACCTGGCAAAAATTAGGGTCGTCCAAGTTCCAAGTCCAGAATCAAACTTATCATTCGTCAGGTTTCTCGTATTTTTGTATTGTTCTGCACTACACAGTTTATCCACTGGTAAGTCGGATCTATATAATTAAACCAAATACAACTAAAGCCACAATTTGTTTGATTGGGGTAAATGATTTTTTAGAAAACATTTCAACACAATAAAAATTCCCTTTAATTAGAGACTTATTACAGGGTCAGTAGCTTTAAGTAAAAATAAACGAATTTTATTACCTTGCCATACCATGAATTAACAAAAATATGCTCCAGGACAGGATCGAACTGTCAACCTCGGCATCGCTCGAATACTGCTGTATAAGTACCGCGCGCTAACCAATTGCGCCACAGGAGCTAGTTGAATTTCAACGTAATACACATTTTTAACATATGTGAATTATGCACATATTTCGCGATAAAGTAATCGATATAACCTTGTATTAGATTTGTTCCACAATTAATACATAAAATCTAACCAAATTAATTACGATACGTTGTTATAGTTATAGAAATGATGAGTTGTGCATCTGTATTTTATTTACTTAATATCTGTTTTATATTTTCGAATTAAATAAAAATTTTAATGTGTCAACATAATATATCTTTCCATTACACAGTTTTACATATTACAGCATTCAAAAAGAACAATTTATGTTTAGTAATATGTACTACATGAATTTGAAAATATTTCACACTTTCAAATGACTTTTGCATTATCCATGCTACAATATGAGAAATTTTATATTTTAAAAGATTCTTGATAAATATTTTAAAATTAATCTCAATATTAGGAACTATTGTTACAGTTACTGGAGGATTGCACGAATAATTTGACATTGAGCAACTTCGAATAGGTAAATCGATATCAGAATTAAAATTTGGTCACCAAAATTCGTATCAACGGTTTCATGACGATAATGTCCAGATGGTCACTGTGGAGTGATAGTAAATTTGGTTCTTTTCAATACCTCACCGCCTAATTTAAAACTCGTGATTATATTCTTAGTGAGTTATTTTGATTATTAAAAGATTAGGTCTGTTCAGACCATTAGAATTTTGAAGTTTATTTCTCAATCGATATTGAACATCCAATATACATCGGGAAAGGGCATGAATCTTTTGGTCATAGGATGACGATAGTGAGGAGCTCTACGAACGTCTACTTCATAGACAAATATGTAAAGTTATAACGACGCGATTTTTTCCAGCAAAGGTTACCAACAATTGGCAGCTCTTAATTCTTAACCGTTAATCACGATTGGAATTGGTGCAACGCAAGTATGAAGTATTTCTAAGGTTGATATTCAATAAAATTGATTCATTCGTATATGATTGCGAGAAACACTCAACGGAAATTGGAGCCTATAGACTATCAAACTCAATGGACCATCAATAATAGGGCAGATAACATCATCAGCGTGGATCTGGATGGGCTTTAACATTTAAAAATATAATGCAAATTTATTAGAATATCCGTATATCTCTAAAACAAAACTTCCCGAAACTGCACTTACCGCAGTAACTATTTTCTCTTTAAATAATTTCTAACATATTTCCCGAACTTGTTTGATAGAAATTGAAATGAGTGCAAGGATGCACATTAATGTAGTATACTGATATCAATTTCACTGTGATTTATTTGAACGTCATATCCATTTAATTGTAATAATGTTGTACACTGTTAAATTTGAATAATATTTATTCATCCGGTCAAAATAGAAGAAATTGTTTATGGCAGATTTAGCTACAATTTCTTCGATTATTTGTTATGTATGTAGTTAAAATTTTATCGACAAGTTCTATCTAGTGGATGATAGTTGTACTAGAATTATTGATTTTATTTTCATTTAAATTGTGCAATTGTATACATGAGTCATTTTTATTGAAGTTTTATAATAGAACTGCTTTATAGAATTGATCAACATTAATTTGGATGGTCTTATCGTTTTAGGAGCCACACTTTGTTCTTATATTCTTCAATTTTAAAATTCGAAATTCCAATTGTCCTAGATCTTTTAATAAAGTTAGTTATTATTAATTGTTACAAAGGATATTGTAGTGGAAATCGTATGTTTGGAAGAGGCAAACGAAATATCATATGCAATCGTGACGATAGTATATTGACTTCATATTTCAGCGATGTTTTCTCATAATCTCTTTCCTTTTAATCGATCTGAACGTATTCTAAACAACTCTTTATCTTGTTAAAAGCTTTCCGATTCAATAGATATTTCCTCATGCTTTTTACTATTAACTAATTTACTAACTGGTTTAATAATTAGATCCCACATAGCTCGTACCAATTTAGTATGAAAATTCAGTTGTTGGATTAGGCCATGCTTTGATTGTTTATAGAATATCTGAGAGTAACGATTCCAACTAACGTATGTAACAATTCGATAGGCGTTCATGGAAATCGAAACATTTTTCCAACTTCGAAAATTTCCTAATTTATAGAACAAAGTATAGAACATTAATAGTCAATGAATCAATTGGAATTGAACATACAGAAAATATCAAATATTTAAAGACAAACTATTTTCGCAAAACGTGTAAACAAGCAAGGCCCATGTACCTTCATTCCATGTTTGTAATGGCTGGTTTACATTCAATCTTTAATCTTTTTTCCAATTCTATCCCTAAATCAAATATGTAAATAAAAGAAGATAGCTAGCTATGCGCTTTTAAATGAAAAAAATTAATAGGTGTGGAAAAGACAACTATGTTATAAAAAAAAAAATTCACAATTTGACTGCAAACTTTACAAAAATAACAAAATAATGATAAAAAGACAAACCCGTTCATTCTTTTTTTTTGAAAAAGACAATGTTTATTTAACTATGCCTACTTTATTTTATCATGCAAATCATATGAATGTACTTGTTTCTCTTACGTCCATTTTATGGAATAGAGAAAAAGATTGAATGTAAACAGCCTTAAGCTAATAAGTCGGATACTAGTTCTGAAATTAATGCGACACTATGGCTCCAAGTAGTTAAGAATTACTACTTTACACTGCATGAGTATTACCGATGAGTTTAAACTATTTTATGTACATATAAGTAATTTCAAAAAGTTAAATATAATGAACCTTTACGCCCAATAACATTTCATTGTCCTCAATCTCAATTATATAAAATTCCGAATTAGATCTAAATTTCCATTGATTGCCATTCTTATACCCAAATACTTCAGACTTTGTATATATATGTATTTTGAAAAAAATATTTTTGTAATAATCCCAAGCATAAAGTGGCCTAAAATTATAAAACACATATGAGCTTATGGCGTAGATGGTACATACCGAGATCTGCACAATCTGATGAAGATCCCCGATATTATACATGAAGTAAGATCTCATTGAGTTCGCTGGCTCGGTCACATGCTGCTTGCATACATCCGGAACGAAGAGTGCGGCAATCTCTGAAAGGAGAGTCATCATATGGTAGGCGCAGAGGTCGCTGCAAACGACGATGGCTCCATTGTGTAGAGAACGACTTGGCTTCTTCAGATTGTCTAAGACATTATTAAGATCATGCTCAGGATCGAATCCGTTGGAGCTAAATTGTTGATACAGTAAGCGGCCAGTAATGACATTGAAAAACTTTTATTATTATGAGCTTGTTAAACTGCTACATTAGTTTATTATCGAACCATTTCGATTAGCTTAATTTTATCACTTGGTTCATCACTTATGAACTCTGCCACTTAAACACTCATTATAGCCCAAAACTAGTATAGAATTTTTGATTAAAAAATGATAATTTAAACTAATAAATAAAACTGCAAATTTTTATTTTTAACAACAAATTATATTTCACCATTTGAGACATTTTCACTGTTTTTAAACTTAAATTACAAAAAAAAAAAACAAAAAAAAAACGAAAACTGAATCATATTTGTATTTAATAGTCAATTTTAAATAAAATAGAAAATCTTCGGTCTCGGTATCAGCTTGGCTAAGTAATATATAGTCCTCACAAACAAACATCTAGATTCAGTCAAGTCTTGCACAGTTTTTAGTCTCTTATAAATTCGTCGTCAAATATAATATTATAAAGTTTAATAGAATAAATAAAAATATGAAACGGTTTTAGTTTTTCTTGTTATAATTTTCATGTTTTCGTGTTTGTTGTTTAAATTTCGATCTCATAGCATATTTTGTATTTGTTTGTTGTTATTTATATTTTTGTATCAGATGCGTTTGTTGTGTGGTTTTATTTTTTTTTTGTTTTAGAATAAATAGTAGATATATTTCTTCTAGAATTTTTAATTTTTTTTATTACATTCTTTCAGTTTTTTTTATTTTATTTTGTTTCCTTTTTCAGAAAACTAAACCTTTCGTTATTGGCGCACAGCATCGCGAACTAATTAATTAGCAACTAAACAATAACTTTACTACAACGGACGACGAAATGAAACTCTCATAGGAATGTGTGTATCTTGAATTTTTCTTTCTTCTAAAAAAGCCGAAATTTTATAAGTTATTTTATAAGAAACATGCAAAATATATGTACTTTATCGTATTCAGGATTTGAAAACTACACTGCGCTTAATAAAAATTCCAATAAGGAAAGGTTTAAGTCAGTTTTGTGTTTAGCTCGCACGCAGACTACACAATAACTACATAAAGAAAATTATACGAATAAAAAAACTAAAATAGAAAACAAAATAAAGAAAAAAAATGTAGTTTGGAAAATTTACTTTTTTTTTGATTTTAAATTAATTAAATTAATTGTCCACCATCATTTTTCCGCCGTTGTTTCTATGGTTATCTAAAATTGCGCCACCTCCTACACCAATTTTATTAAATTGCTATTGAGCTGGATGCTGTTGCATGAGCACTTGAATTGATTGTGGGTGATGTTGCTGTTGCACAGCACCTTGAAAATATTGTGGTAGTAGCTGGGTACCGGGTGGTATTATCGGGAACATTTGAAATTGTGTTCCCTGAGCCGCTGCTTGAGCGTATGCCTGTGGTCCCCCGCCAGCAGGGGACGGTTGTGGTCCAGGATGATATTGTTGATGTGGTTGCCCAGGTGAGGGTGTCGTTGATGGTGGCGTTGGTGTTAAATATTGTAATTGTGGTTGTGGTGGAGACTCATGAAACATACGCACCTAAAAAAAAAAATTTAGACACTTCAAATTATTTAGAACAGATCGATCTTGACGAAGACCAAAATAATCCCCAATTTCTACGAAAACAAGTTCTATTTCAATAAATATTAGTTTGAATATCAATCCAAATACCACAAGACTTGTGTTTGGCACCTTTAGGAAATCATCTAAATTTCGAAGTTAAATTATTTTTTTATTACAATTTAATTTCTAAAATTTGAAATTGGAAATATTGCCTCGAAATTGTGATATATTAAATTCTGAGTTGTAAGTTATTATTTCAAAAATCATACTTGGACATTAGAAAAACTCGGTACAATTATAAAATTAATAATAATCGATTTGCAAATTAATTAACTACATTCATATATATGTAATTGCACGTTCAATTCCAAAACTAATATAGTAAGTTTAATGATGAAAATAAAACCGTAGTTTGAATAAAAGTTGAAAGTTGAATATCTTGTTTTGTATTTATTTTATCAAAGCATGATCCGTCCAGGCTCAGATACGACACGAATAGTCCATAGATCCACACTAAAAATGAATAAACAAAAATTTACTTACCATTGGTTGATAGGGTTGTGATTGAAAGTGTTGTGGATGCGGAGCTTGTGGAAATGGAACAAATTGTTGTAATGGCGGAGCTAATAGTGGTTGTCCAGTAACATTTTGAATTTGCACTGCAAAAAAAAATTAATTAATTAAATTAGTTTTATACCTCTGAACGTTTATATACTAGGGAGACTCACTTAAATTATTCTTCCTAAACCGTGTCTGTTGTCCAGCATGTGGATGCTGTGGTGTTTGAAATGTTGGCGGTTGTACTATGCTATATGGTACCATCATTTGTGGTTGAGAAGCAGCGGCAATTGCTGCCGCTGCAGCCGCATGATTTGTAACTGTTTGATACGGTCCTTGTTGCTGCTGTTGTTGTTGCGATAGGGGCGATGGCCCAGGTGTTTGTGGCGTATGTGGCCGTGATGGATTTGGAGTGCTTGGACTCCGGGGAGTAAAGGGTTTTGCGGCCGGATTAAGTACAAATTTCTTTGCACCTACACCAGCTTTCTCGGGAGGTGTTGATACATCGTTATTTGAGGTGTTAGTGCTATTATTTACAGTTTGTTGTTGTGGTGGTGTCGAACTATTTGAACCGCTACTTCCACCGCTGCTATTATTACTACCACCACCGGCTGCAGTCACAATCACAGGTTGCTGTGAAGACTGTTGATTACCACTATTACCCTCGTTTTGTTGTTGCATAATCTGGGTCTTTTGATTATTCGAAAGTGGAGCTTCAATAATAGTATGTCCACCAACATCCTGTTGTTGTGAATGATGATTTTGCACAACATTTTGTTGTTGTGTTTGCTGCGGCTGTGGTGGTCCGCCGCCTGTAATGCCACCATTAACATTCGACGGTGGTTGTTGTAATGTAAAATTTGTTTGAAATTTACGAAAATCTTGTGCTTGCTCATCTCGCGATCTTGGTTGTCGTTGAGGTTGTGGCGGGGGTGTTGCCGACACTACCACATGCTGCTGAGGTACAACAACATGCAAATGGGTCGGCGGCTGTGGTACAGCAACAACATGTACCGTCTGTTGAGGCTGTCCTTGTCCGCCGTCTTGAACAAGCGCCGATTGTTGCATATGCTGGCTAACAACGTGCCCATGCTGAACATGTATCGGCGGCTTCATCGACAGTGCTGGAATCTTATTCTGTATTAAATGAGGCTGATTAATCGCGGGTGGTGGCTCAGTGAATGTAACTTGTGTTGTTGTTGGTTGATATTGTCGCATTCTCTGCGGCAATGGTTTATTATTTGATGAATTATTTTGTGATTCGCCATTCATTTTGGCCGCAACGGATATACTCGGCGGCGGTTGGCTGGAATGAAAAACATAAACTCTTTTACAATAACATAAAGGATTTAGACAATTAGAATTTTAAAGTGTTACCTGTGTATATGAGAGAATGTCGGTTGCCCGTGTACGTATTGGGGCGGTGGCACAACATTTTGCACCTGGGGTGGCATTGCCATTGTTGGATAGTTATTAGTTTTGATCGATACTTGATTCGACTGCTGTTGTGGTGGTCCAGCGTGATTACCGTTATTTGGCGGTGGGGTACGCACCATTAGTTTTCCAGCTGGATTAATTGGTTTTCGTTTTATTTGCGACACAAATTTATTAGGATTATTATTGTTATTAGTTTGCATTTTAGGAACTGCCTGTGGCTCCGGATTTGGCTCTGGCACCCGTTCAACTGCAGCATATTTTAATTCTTCATCACCATTTTCCATTTCGGTTCGTTCTCTATATCCAGACGCTTGTTCAATTTCTTGTGCTATTTTTTCAGCTTCTGCTTCCTGTTCTTTAAACTCTTGAGTATCCTTTTGTATTGGCATTGTATAGCCTGATAATGATTGATCGTACGTGGATTGGACTCCATATACGGTTTCATTCTTTGTAAACATTTCATTTACATCCCAACCGTTTGAATTCCCGTCTAATTCGATTAATTCTGTATCACCGTTGATACCACTTAGTCCGTCCCACGGTTCTAATTCTCGGTCCTCTAAACGATTTGAGCCCGGATTACGTAACGAGCCATTACATCTGGATATTGCTGTATCGGTTTGAAAAGTATCTCTAGTCGGATAATCTAGATCAACATCTTTGGCTGAAATACTAACAATATCACCCGGTTTGATGATCAATTTTTCGACCACCGAATCAACACAAATTTTATTCTCCTCGTTTGGATTATTATCAACTTTATGTGCTAATTCCAGTATAACCTGGAACAAAATAATAATAATCGGATTTAATCATCACACTATCTACACGTCAAAATCTAGGGTAAGTTACCTGAAATTGCGATGAAAATGTTCTAAATACACCTTCGAATATCGCACCAGATTTTGTTTGAACTTGTACCGTATTACCAACATGTGAAGTAGCTGCATGCATAAAATACATATTATTATAAATACCATCAGCCATTAGGGGTCTCCTTTGCCTAAAATAATAAAATAATAAAACTTTTTTGACGTGTGTGCGCTCCGACGAAGTTTTAACAACGTTGTCTTTAAGAGTTGAGCTCTGTGTGAGTAATACAACGATTTTTAAGTTGTTCTATTTTATGATTCCACAATGCGTCATCATTATCTTAATTGCTGTATATGAAATTAAACTATCGCTGCTAAAAGCAAATAAAACATTTGTGTTGAATACAATTACTATTAAGTATCGATAAAACTGTTGTTCAAGATAATTACAGGCCAGACATAATCTAATTCGCAGAAAATTGTTATCTAGAGAAATCGAATCAGGCACATGTACAATGCTAACAAGAATAGTAAACATACAAAAAATATGCTTTTGCCTAGTGATGTTTAAGATCATTTTAGAATAAACTTTCAGTTTGCACATTAAATAATTTGATAAGTAATTAATATTTGCTGGTATTGTCAATATATAAAATCAAATATGTAAGGATGGTTTAGTAAAAACTCCATTTTGTTTAGTATATTTGTGAAATTTAGAATTAAATCAAACTTGACAATTGTTACTAAATTCTAAATTGGTAATTCGATTTCTAGAATAACAAAACAAACGTGTGTTGTGCGCTAAACACATACGCACAAACATTTCTCGATAAGTTATTTAAATGTTATTTATGCAAAAGAATATTATATGTATGTACTTAATTTAAATAAAATTGCATAGTGCACGGCATAACGCACAACGCCTCTTGGTATGCTTTTTCTTTACCTAAATCTTACCTCGATGAACGTTGCTACAGTGTTCAAATAGTAATTTTGGACTATCTTATGTCTTTTTGTTAAATCATTTCTCGATATCTAATGAAATTGCATTTGATGTTAATTTTGGATTTAATCGATTGAATACTTACTATACTTCCTTTCTCACATATTAGTAAAATATTTAAAGCAGTTACTTCTAAGTTCTTCAACAGATTTTCTTCTCTTTCAAATTATGATTGATTATTAACAGGTTTATTCACTTTATCAGAACAAACCCGCAACATGTCAGGTGGAATAATCGAAATCATATTGTGATGATTTATGTTCATTTGAAATAAAGTCATATTCCGCCAATTACCATTTTTCAATAGATTTTAAATGTAGAATCAGTTCTAAAAACCGGTTATTTAACTATATTCACTAATTAGGATAACAGGCATCTATACCAAGAAAACAATTCATAAGCCTTAGAACTTATGATGCGTTAAGTGATACTTTCTTTTAAACAGAATCCTCCACCAAAAATTTAACTTGCAATAAAATACAATAACCTTACAAAGCTGAATTACAGACAGGTTGCATGAAAGGTATTGCCTCTTGTTAGTCTCATACTGTAAAAAATTGGCAACAGTTGCATGTTTGATAATAATAATTGAAATAGTTAATGCTGTAATTATGTTATGTTTCTAAAGTTTCTATCGCCCATTCAATCATAAACTGTACTTAACATAGTATAAACACAGATAACTCTTCATATGGTAGAATGTACTGTACATAGTGACAATTCGTTAAATATTTTCAGTTTTCTCCTTGTACCTCTTCTTGAAGAGATGATATTTTCTTGATACAGATGATCGTTTTATAACAATTTTACAGTATATTGTCATGAATTAGTATCGAATTATTGCTTCTATGAGGATATTGGTAAAAATCAGGAAAAACTCGCTTTAATAAGGATTTCTTCACACGATCCATTTTTTTGGTCACCAATGGATCGTGTAACACTCGTTAATAATTCTGGCATTGCAACATCAATTAAAACATAAAGCATACCTAAATGCAATATAAAAATGAAAAAAATTGCGGTAATCGGAATAGTGTGGCTGTAACAAATGATGCTGGTCGTCTATTGACCAATTATCATGTTTGTTTAAATAGCCATTGGTACTGAACGGGTAAAGCAAATTGCTTTGACTACTTAAAATGTCTTGGAAATGATAAATATTATCAATATGAATTAAGGAACCGACTTGATATCTAACATCTCAGAAACCGTACACTTTGAATTAAAATAGATAAAAGGAAAACTATTCATCCGTTTCTATATTTTATATTTAATGGAAAATCATTATAAGTTCCGCCCTTTTTACGTTATGCAACACAACATATAGCTATACCTATACCAAAACACAAAATTTTCATCAGGAAAACTATCTCTCAAATAAATCACATGACAATATTTAGATTAGAATGTCAATTATGAAAGATTTACAATTCCCCTCTAATTAAGTTAGAATACATGAGGATACTTGGTAATTTACCAAATTTTCGTTTAGTGTATAAAATGACAGTAATGATAAAAATCGTTTCCTATAGCCTCTATATTATATATAAAAAATTCTAACCTAAAAATATAAAATAAATTGATATCACGGTTACCTCCTGTACACAAAAAATTATTTTAATTCATCAAAATAAAATATATTGTAATTAGTATTCTAAAATCACCCTTGAAATTGTACATTTTTAAATCACAACAAACGAATTTTGGCGTATCTTTTTTTTTAATTAATAATTAATGTCACTGTCATGTAATTAAATGTGTAATAAAAATTAATTTTTAATATTATTGACAATAATTTATCTGGATAAACCTACAATACGCGAGTACGTACATGGAATGTAGTACAAGTACAATTAGCTTTAAATACAGTGAGGAAATTTTCGATTTTTTTTTTACATCATGGATGTGTTATGTTGTGTATTATGAAACAATATGAGGAGCTGGAATTTTATTTAGTTGCATTTTTTTAAAGCATATTTATATAGATACAAATTTAATTAGTTTTTTTTTTACATGTATTGAATGATTTTTGATCGAGTGATTTGAATGAAACAAATTTGAACACATATGTAATGTGTACGATGTATACACTATAGTGAAACAATATACAACTATGGCGTCTCACATTCGCGATAAGGTCAATGTATTTTTGTTGTGTGTCGAATGAAATTTAATTTAACAAAATACTAAATATGTAATTTTCTTTATTTTTTCTGCAAAATTATGTAAATATCTAGATAATAATTTGTATATTTCAAATTATAGTTACCTTGGTGGGGCAGGACGTGTTTTTCGTTTATTATTCATATCTAAATCGTCTGATGAAGGGCCCGTTGAATAGGAGCCTTCTCTATTTGAACGCGTCGGGACCGGAATTTTGACGGATTTCACAAAATGAAAACTGAAAAATTAGATTATTATATTTAAATACAATTAAAAAGCCTAAAATAATCTTACATTATTTATGGGATGTTTTCTTTCGTACAAGAAACAAAAATCGAAAAAAAACCAAAAAAAAAAAAATCTCGTAGCTGTAATGAATTTTCTTTTTTTCCCCCGTTTAGTAAAAAAAACTAAATTTCTAATACTTTTCTATATAGCGCGCTATCTCGTTTTGTTCAATAAAATTTTGTTATTTCATTCAAAAGATGAATTCTTCAGACTACAAAAAATGTCTAGATTAGAGATTTTTATCTGTTTTAAAACACAAAACTTTTTTACTAGAGTTCCTAGTGTGTCAAAATGCACTGTTTTTTAGTTCCACTTTTTGTTTTACTGTTTGATTTTTTTTCTTTTTACTTTGTGGAAAAAAAATTGACACTATACAGGAAAGAAAAAACAAATGTTTTTCACTTTCTTAATCCTTTCAAAATTACTTTGTATTACAATTTTTTATTATTAATTAGTATTTACGTTTATTTATTATATTATATTATAATAATTTAAAGACAAAAAAATTAATCTTTAATTAGATTTTATTATTTGAAAATTTTCTAATTTTTCGGGTTTATCATCAGCCCGAAAATTAGAAATGATGGCAGGTTACTAGAAAAATGGAAGGAAGTATAGTAAAAATGTGCTAGAAAAACTGTATTATCATCATATACTGCTCGAAAATAAAATGGCGGAAACACGATTTTTATGCTAATTTAATAAATAATCAATGAAAATATACATAATTTAACATTTTTACTTTATTTGTTTATTATATTATTTATAAAACTTATTTAAATGTTAATATTTTTGATGAAATATGCAAACTACAATAATCCGTGATTTTAGATTATATAAAGCGCTGTAAACATGGTGGATGATGATGGTAAGCACCATCAATCATCATGTTAGACAAATCAAATAAAACAAATGAATGGATGTTGTTGCAGTATAGTGGAAGAGCGTTGCCCAAAGCTTATTGAAAAGTTTTTGTTAGTGCTTTGCTGAAAACATAATTCAAAATAATTAATTTCTATTAATTATTGTCAAAGCATGTTTATTTATAATGAAATATTGTCCACAAGTAAATTTTACATAAATAATAATAATACATATAATAATATCATAAATTTAAATTTATAACTTTTCAATTATTATAATTAATTTAAAATTTTAAATTATCAACGATGTTTTACACTTTTACTTAATTATTAATATATTGGCTGAACAATATTAATACATAATAATTTGCATTAAATTGCCCACAATTCCTATCCGTGGATTATTTTACAGCATCATGCCTCCGAGTCTGCTATAGTAAAGATAGAGGGTCCGGATATATACCTACACATTTCCCAGGCTTTCATTTTAAAATGTTCATTGCTTGGTAAACAACACATTATTCGTTCCCAAACGGTATCTAATCATGATTTTAATCTAGTAGTAAAATGAAAATTACAATCCAGTTACATGTATTCCTTTGGGATTTGCGCTAAAATTTTGCAGCATCGTAGTTGTGTTCGGGTCGACGAGGACCTCAATTTCTATATTCTGTTTATTAAAAGATTTGCTGACCTCACTGAAAATGTTTTTCTAATTGTGCTTATTTAACATATTGCTATTTAATGATAGTGAAGAAAATATCATAAATGTGCGAAAAAAAATTCACTTATAGGACACAGCGTATGAGTCATCAAAAACGTGGAATACTTCAGAAATGTAGTAGCCACGTCAGCCTTAACCGTGTCTTTGAAAACTGGCAAGGCGCTAGACATACATCAAGGTCGAAGTGATATAGTGCAGGTGGCATGTAATATAGGGTCAACTATTACTAGTTTTTATATGAATACTTGTCAAGATGAAGCAATTTTTCCAGAAGCATTGAAAAACGGTAAAGTAGTCATCATTAAGAAAGGAGGTAACAGAAACCTGAATCATAAACCAGTATTTCTCTGATAGACTCACTCGTGTAATAATAACTAATCACTTCACACGTAGTGTAAATAAAGGTTGCTTGCAAGGCTTAATATTGGGTATTCGCATCTGGAATATTGTCTTTAACAGCAGCATGAACGTTGGTGTCCAAGAAGTAGGATGTGCGGCCGATAAGGCGATCTTTGCTGGAAATTCAAGACAAATTATTCAGGAAAAAGCGCAGCACGCCATATGCGCATCATGATTAATTGATTACAACATGCATAGGGATATCGTCCGCCAATTCGGCTATGATTAATTTTAATGGCATCTTCGATATTAAAAAACCAATTCTTTTAAGAGAATAAATCCTGCTTGGGATCAATGAACCTGTGATCCTTAAAGAACCATCTATATTGAATAGATGTCGTTACTATTTTAGCTGATGTAATCTCAAATTACAAGGCAAGATATGAGCTACCGAAGCTTTCGAATTCTAGGTAACCACATAACCTATTGAGTCCGCTCAAGAGTCCTGTAACAAAAGCGTTTATAGAACACTGGCAAGAAAGGTTGTTGATTCTGATGTGTTCTGCAAAGCATAAAGATGAAGCAGATAACTCACATAGAAACCTTATACCACGTCAAAAAAAGATGTAGCAGATGCAGCATAAATGATGATTATACAAGTTTTTTATCGTCAATAATATCTCTTTTATTTTGTCATAAGAATTGTTTTAGTTATACTATAAGTGTTGTTACGGCGGTTAGATTTATGTGCCGCATTCCTTAATGATCCATATATATCATCGGATCGTTTTTGAAACTTCGTTAGTACCCTAACTACTCGACCAGTAAGGCTTACGTTAAACTTGATCATGATTTTCTATTAAGTCAACAATAGCCGTGTTTCTTGGCGTGTTATCTGATCAGATCATAGTGCGTGTTCATAAACTCGACATTGTAACAATATTGTTACGACTGTCATTGTTTAAATGACATATATAGCTACAACGATATTGTTGTAAACGTCAAAAGAAAAATCAATTGCTATAATTTAATAATTACACAACATATGTGTATATAATATATCCATATATTATATACACATATGTTGTGTAATTAATATATACTATTACTTCCTAGATGCGTGTTTTGACCGGAATTATTCATTTTAGTAAATAACAAATGCTTTTGACGTATAGAAAGGCAGTTAGAGTAGGGTTGGTAATGACAAGCTTCTAACAATAAGGGGAAATTTTGGTTAGGGTTTATGAACAACAAAAAGCACATGGCTGTTGTTACAATTGCAGTTTATGAACGCTTTAGTCCTGTCATTGTTAATAATACTGTTACAACCTCGAGTTTATGAACACACTCCTGCGTTCCTTTCATTTGTATAGCCGCGTTTCATGAAATAAACATAAAAATTGTACTATTTTTTGTTTTTGTATCAAAATTTTGAACCAAAATGCTACTAGGATCAATATAATGACCTAAAAACAATAAATAATACAATTTTTGTGTTGATTTCATGAAACGCGGCTATACAAATGAAAGGAAAGCAGATATGATCTGATCCGGATCTGGTCATACGCCAAGAATCACGGCTATTATTGGATTGTAATACGCTACCTATTTTTTGGATTAAATCGTATCGGGAATCTCAGATTGTCTTGATTGGATTGGTAATCATAATCAATAATCATATCCACATGAAATTTGTATAATTTGATAGACGTATATTCGGGAATCTTCTATTTAGAAACGGAACAGCTTTCACAATTCTTATATTTATTGATATTTTAACTTTTCCTTCGGTGAAATGATTCATAGTCACGTATGGTCGAGAGCCTTACTTGCAAAACCAGAATAATAATGTCCATCTGTTTTATTAAAAAGGCAATTTACGAATTGCGGCCAATTTATGAACATATTAGTTAAATTACTACTATAATCAATATTTCTTTAACCCAGTAATATAGCTGCCACATAATCAATAAATCATCGACCTACTAACAGATATATGTACACGTACCAGAATAATATGTTAACCCCATTTACTTCACTGGGTTATACAATTATTTTGCTTGATTAGATTTCACTTAACCAATTTTATTTTGCAATTTATAAATCAATTTTCCACTTTGTTTAGAAATTATACGATCCGATAAAGCGAAAATATGGGAGAGACTTTAACAAATGGGGTCTATATGTACATACTCGTATATACGATATATACAATGTGTGTAGGACACATTACAACAAATCTATATTTTAATACTTTTCTCGTTTTATTACACTAAACAGTGATTTTAAAAAAATACAATATTTTATATTGTGTATGCACTCTTAATATAATTCCTGATTCTGCGTAATCATACCTACAAAATTTTACTATATAATGAATATGTCCGTATTCATCAAGAATCAGTTACTAGTAAAATGTTCTTCCAAATCAACAAATTCTACAAGTCGAATACAAATAAAAATAATTTGGACGAGTTTGATAAAAAGTTTGAAGTGTTTTTTGACTCAGTTAAAAAATGTAGTTTGAATAATGCGGAAAAGGAAAATTTATTGCGACCACTAAAATCTGAGTTGCGGTATAATTTTTGGAAGGTCAAAATTATCCAATATTTCATAATTGGTGTTGCATGTGCGGTTGTTTATAACGTTTCGTATTTGAATTGGAATATGAGTGCAATTGGAAGGATTATGATGATTAAAATGCTACCGTTATGGAATTGGAATAATTTGGTGGACAAGAAATGTTTGGTAAACTATTGGAGTAAATCGGACGCAAGTGATACGAGTGGAAAATCAAATTCTAAATTGTTCACGGATGATTGTGTAGTTTGTGAAAATTATGGTAATTTGCATTTTCCAATAGTTATGTCGAGTAATTCATGGTTTAAAAATTCATGTTTTTTTTTTATACAGATAGTATCGATCAAATTTTATCGCCTAATTATGAATTTTTGTACGAGCGTTATTTTATACGCGGGCTACCTGTCATTGTTCAAGATTCACATCCCGGCTGGAGTGGAAATAATTTTACTGATTTTCTACTATCTTTGGACGATATGATTGACTCGGTACCATGTGAAATACAATCAAATTTAATATTTGGGAAGTATTCAAATATCGAGGAAATGTTGATCATTTCGAAAACTATAGACTTGACAGAAGGATGGTTTCTACATTTCCAAAATTGTAAATTTGCACCAGTTAAAGCATCACGGGTAATAGCTAAACGGCCACCATATTTATCGACACATTTGCATCCTGCCCATTCTAGTTGGATCATAATGTCACAAAATTATAAATATCACACTAATAATATGAAACAGTTGTTTGTGACAGGATTAGTGGTAATGCTGCAGCTTCATGGTGATCTGGAAATTAATTTAATGGCTCGTGATCCGTGTTACGAGGCGTGCGGGGAGTACAAAATTCTATTAGGCGAGGGAAATAGTTTAGTATTTGTTAGTGATTTATGGGATATACAATATCGGCCTTCGTCCGCTGAACGATCGATTAATTTTGTAAACGAGATTGATTGGAATCCATAAATGTTTTAAATTATTGTGTTAAATAAAATAAAATTAATTAATTAAAACACAATTGTATTTTTTTAATGAGAGAGAAATATTTATTTATTCAATATTTTATTTATTCATTTTTTCCTTTTTAATTTAATTTAATTTATTTTTTTTCATAAATTATTTAATTTATTAATTATAGTTAAATTTTTAATTTATTTAAGTTTTTCTTTGTTTTATTAATTCATTTCATAAATCTTTTTTATTCTTTTTTGTTTGGTGCTGTACAGAGATTATCTTAATTTTTCTTTTCATTTTTGTCAAATTAATAAAGAACATTTAATTTAATTAAAAAAATAAATGATAATTTTGAATTTTTAGATAGAGTTGCTTAACGAAAAATGTAAGTTCAAAATAAACTTTCAATTAAGAGATTAGTTTTATTGTTTAGTTAATTTCTTTTTACTAAATAATGAAGAAATTATCTTTAATTAATTCATAAATTGTATTGTTATTATTGATCAAAAATGGAAAGTTGATGTTCATTTTATTTTATAATTAAATTAAATTTTTTCAATTTTCTTTTTCTGTTTGATGATTAAATAAATTTCTTAGGGTTTTTAATTTAATTTATTAATTTTGTTTTGTTTAATTTATCTATAAGCTATATATTTTATTCGAAAATTTGAGTTTCGTGAATGTTTTTTATTGTTACTCGTAGTTTTTAATTTTTGTATAACAATTTTTTGCCTATTTTGTTATTAATACATATTTTATTTGTTTTATTAAGTGAACAACAAATTTCCATTTGGGGGCGATAGGATAGATATATCTTTTGGGTCTGGGAGTTCAGAAATAGTTTAGAAATATATTATTATTAAAGCAGTTAAATAATAACTCATTATTATAATTAATTTAATATAATATATATATATTATATATATATATATATATATATATATATATATATATATATATATATATATATATATATATATATATATATATATGTATATATATTTATATATATATATATATATATATATATATATATATATATATATAATATATATTGTATGGCTTAAGGTTTAGTCGGAGTAATTTCTTATTTATTTTGTTTAATTTAGAGGGGAAAATAGCTAGCAGTGATATGTCCGCGTAAAAAACGATTTTTCTCAAATTAATTTTAATTTATATTTAATATATTTTTTTTAAAAAATTTTTATAATTTTTTTTAAAGGATATATAAATATACATATATCTGTTATATATATATATATATATATATATATATATATATATATATATATATATATATATATATATTTATATATATATATATATATATATATATATATATATATATATATATATATATATATATATATATATATATTTTATATATATGTATATATATATATATATATATATATATATATATATATATATATATATATATATATATATGAATATTTACATATCGTGTTTTGAAAAAAGAATATATAAATATACATACATACGGAGTTATGTTTGTATATATTCAATTTTTGTTAAATAGAAATGATGCGGCCATGCACAATCAATATGGTTTATCATAACGTCGGGCCTTATCATAACGTCGGGCCGGTTATGTTTTAAAAATATTTACAAATAATCAATTTGTTTTTAAATTATATATATGTATATATATATATATATATATATATATATATATATATATATATATATATATATATATATATATATATATATACATATATATATTTATATATATATATATGTATATATATATATATATATATATATATATATATATATATATATATATATATATATATATATATATATATATACATTTGTTAATAATATATTATTAATTATGTAATTATTCTCATTTCGGTCTTGTTTCAGTTAGGTGTAGCCTTCAATTGAAATTAGAATTAATTAAATTAAATAATAAAATTAAGACTTAAGCCAATGTGCACAAAATTGAATTATTTTTTTTACTATCACAAAACGCATAATTTACATAATAAATAATAAATGTTTTTAATTAATTAATTTCTCAGTCAAAAAATGTGATATTTTGATTTAATTGTGCTGTTTCAATCTCAATTATATTTTAATTTATATAGCATATTTAATTTATATTTACAAAATTAAACTTTAATTCCGTTTATTACAATTTCTATGTCAAATAATTAAAATTAAATTCATTTATTTTAAGTTAGTTTTTTGTCGACGATTTCTTTTTTTGTTAAATAAATAAGAAATAAATGTAAATTATTGTTATTATATTATATATTCTTTGATTTTTTAATATATTATTTTTCTGCTAAATTTAAAATTGGTCCCTGATTTACGTTGGTATTATTTTATGTTATTTATTTAATTTGTTGTTTTGTGTGAAATTATAATTTATTTTATTTTATTTTAAATATTATTTATTTCGTATCAAGGGAAACGTATTTTTATTTTTGCTTGTGAATATGTGGCTGTGTGTGTTTGGGTGTATCTGTATATGGGTATGTGTGTGTCATTAACATACTTTTCTAGTTTAAACAACACCTTTACAATTTTGCTGAAACCTTCCAGACTTCAAACGCAACTTTAGCTTACATATTTCTTCAGACTACCTTTAGAAATTTGTTTACAATTTCTAGAAAAAATTAATGTAATTAAAAAATTTATGATTGATCAATTAAAAATTTTAAAAAGTCTAATACGAAGTTAAATTTCACAAATTTAAGATTTATTATTATTATTACTTACTTTCTGTTGATTTAGAATTTAACTTAGTAAAACTTTGAAAATCTTAAAAAATCGATCGAAAGAAAATGGTTTAATTGGAATTAAAAATTGGTTTTGTGAAAAAATCAAAGATTCTTGAAAGTTGAATTCAAGAAAGTTGCGATTGACTTTGGAAAGGATTTTATTATACAAGAAGAAAAGGTATAGTATATAAAATGGCTGTAACACACACATACTTCACGGAAATGGAAGTTAATTGCAATAGATTGAATATATTTTGTTTATTGGCCGCATGAACTATACCACAGGTTATATGAAGTGTTAAACTTCCTTTAATGAGTATGAATTGTTCGCTTATGGCGCAATAATCAATAGTACAGTGAAGGGTAGAATTTGGATCAACTTTGAATAAATTTTATAATTTGTTTGATAAAAAGCTAATCAAACTATTAAACTTAAACTTATTTCAACTTCTATTTAATTTGAATTCCTCTAAGATTCAATTACACAAAATTAAATTAAAACAAAATTAAAAACTCAACTTTAATGAAAATTTAATTAGAATCTGAATAAACCTTGGCAGTTAAATTGAAAAACATTTTTTCTTGCTTGAGAATCGTATGAGTGGAGACTTTTCTATTATAAATAATTTACTTTCGTTTAAAGGTCTTCTTAAATTATGAAGTAATTCATTAACAAGAATTTACAATTTTGATTAGAAGTTGGCTAGATTTTGTGTTCGAGATGGAGATCAAAGGTAATACATTTTAAGTACTGTATGATTGTATTTGAAATTTGGGCCATATTTGAATAAAGTTGAATATAATTTTTATTTTAGAAAAAAGATCAAGAATTAGAGTGAAAGTTGATTGATTTTAGAATTTTATTCGAAAGGCACATTGCTGAATTTGAATAGGGTAAATCTACATTTGTTTATCGCATAGTCTCACAGATGTTTGAGAAAAATCTAAAAAATGTCAATTATTTTAATAAAACTACAATTGTAATTTTAGCTTTTATTTTAAATAATTAAATGTTGATCACTTTCATTATATAAAGTTTACACAGAATTTGAAAATAGTGGGAACAGATTAATTAGCATTTATTTGACAAGCATTTGAAGATACTAATTTAACATAATTCCGGTCTGATTATATTTAATCAAATTTGTATCTAGTTCTACTCAAAATCGTTTTTAACTTTAACGAAAGTATTGCTCGCAATTACTTCTAATTATGTTTTACACTCAATTAAGTTTGGTGAGTATACGGAATTCATTATGTATAATCTGTGTGCTTAATAAACAAATTCGTACAATATACTTAATTTTTATGTATGTATTTAGTTTAAAATTAACTATAAGAATTTGAATTTTAAAGGCGGGGGATTTGCTTAGTAGAAAAAATTAAATAGATATTATATTAAAATAAATTATGTTAAATTAATAGTAATTATTTGACATAAATAATTTTAATTTTAATTTAAACAACATATATAATAGCCCGGCGAAATGAAAAGATCCACGCGTCAAACATTCAGAAGGCACCGAACTGAATTTATGTTATGTTTTTTTTTTTTTTAAATATTTACTTTTATTTTTAAAATATATATTTTTTTTATTTAAATTAAATAACAGTTACTATATGTTAACAGATATTTAAATTAATTAATATATTGTATAATATGAGTTTTTTTTATTTAGTTTATTTAGCAGAGGTGAATTTTTATATTATTATTTTTATTTTATTTCGAATTTCTTATAAAATAGAAAGCGAATTTCGAATTCAAATTTTTAATAAAATGAAAAATGAAAGTAATTTTTTTTTTATTACAAGAATTATTTATTCAATTTTTATTTTTTAACAATAACAATTAAAAATGTTTTTTTTTGTTTTTAACTATAACAGTATTTATATTTATTCAATCAATTTCCTGCATTATTTATTTATAAATAATAATAATTTTTATTAATGTTTTGTTTTTTTTTGTTGGTATTATAATGGATTTTTTTTTATCATCAAAGAAGGGTTTAGTTGGGTGGAAAATTTTATGTACGTATGTACTGTAAAAATCGTTTTGTATTTCTTATCTCAAAATGACACACAGGTCGGAAAAAATGAAAACATATATTTATAGAACTTAATTTTGTATAACAAATAAAAATAAACACAGATAATAAGCTTTATTATTAACAAGCTTAATTTTGTTGTTATGGTTAATCGATGCGAAAGGCTATTTGTTTTGAGGTTATTGAAAATTTTATAGAATAGTGAAAATTTTAACAAGTGTTTTTAGTAAAACCAGTTCGAGCTAGTATTTATTCAAACTTTACTTAATTTGACTGAATGAAACTAAAAAAAATGATTGTATTTGTTCATTAATATATTAGTTAAAACTGGCAAGTATAGGACACATAATTTTATTGAAAATCCTACTTAAATTTATGTGGTCTGATTTGAGCTTGAATATAGTTGATGGAAAGATGGGATAATTCAAGTAATGATATTAAGATTTTTTGATTACAGTGAGAATTTTAACAAGTGTTTTTTTTAGTAATTATTTTTAAGAGCTTTCGAAATACAAAATCGTTCGTTATTCGTATTGTTGAATATATATATATATATTTACAATACACATTGGTGACCTACGATGATGATAAAAAAAAAAGCGTTTTAATTAACAAAACTTGAAATTTGAAACAGAATTAATAAATATTTTGTTTAGTTATTGTGCTATAGAGACGCGATTAAAGATAGTATTTTTGTATTTTTTTTAATTTTTAAATTATTTTAATCATTAAATAACAATAATTTTTTGTCTTTTTTTTTAAATATATAGAATTAAATAGTAATGATAATTTTTTTTTTTTTTTAAATATATTTATAGTTAAATAAGTAGGATTCCACTCAAATTAGCAGAGATATTGATTTTATTATTTTATAAATATAATTATAATTATTATTCTTATTATTAATATTATTATTTATTTTGTTTATTAGAATGTGCGTTCTTAATAATTTATAAAATAAAAAAATTTGATGATCTAAATTAAATATTAATGATGCCCGGGGTTATTTACCACCAAGACCAAATTTCATGAATATAAGTTCTTTACCTTTTGATAGTATATCACCACTTGGTGCTGTTATATCGTTAATTTTTTGCATAAAGTTGGGTCCTTGTTGTTGCTGTGGAGGTTTCTGTTGATTTAAATTATTTGCAAATGGCCCGCTAAATGGGCCACTGAATGGGCCACCAGGTCGGCTCGGTTGTCCACCACCAAATGGACCACCACCCCCACCACCCCCACCAAGACCACCACCGAATGGAGTTTGTTGTGGTTGCTGTTGTTGTTGCTGCTGTAGTGGTGGTTGCTGCTGATGTTGCATTTGTTGCATCTGCTGTTGCTGTTGATGCTGCTGCTGCTGAAGTTGCTGCTGTTGAAGTTGTTGCTGCTGCATTTGTTGCTGGAGTTGATTTTGCTGCGACTGCGGTGTCACCTGAGGATTGCCTTTTGGTTGTTGCTGTTGTCGATTGCCAAATAAGCCGCCACCATCGGAACCTGTATTTGATGAACCCGAAAATGCATTTGTTACTGATGAAAACATACCGCCTGATGTTGTTTGTTGCTGTGGATGCTGCTGTTGATTTTGTTGTTGATTATACATATTTGTTTGTTGCTGATTACTCTGCAGTTGATTATTATTACTTTGTAATTGATTGTTTTGTTGTGGATTACTGTTTTGTTGTTGGTTATTTTGTTGTTGATTACTTAATAATTGGTTACTTGTAACTTGATTATTTTGATTCATTTGATTAATTTGTAATTGATTATTTTGTTGCATATTTTGCAAATTTTGCCTTTGCATATTTTGCATATTTTGACTATTTTGTGGATGCATATTATCTAACATCATTTGTTGATCTTGCTGTTGCATTTCTTGCATTAAATATGAAGACATCATTTGATGTGCCATTAATTTCTTTTTACCAACGGTCCCTTTCTTCCCTCCGGTCCCTTTCCCGCCTACGGTCTTCCCCTGCATCCCCTAAAAATGCGTATCTTCTTCGTTAATCCTAATCATTCCCACAAACCCACTTTACTAATTTTTTTTCAATTGGTTTCGTTTTTTTTTTGGAATTTTAATAAATTATATTTTAAGTCCTTTAAAAAATATTCTACTAAATAACAATTAATTTTTAAATTTATAAATTAAATTTGGAATTGTAATTTAATTTTTTTGACTAAATTTATCAATTGGTGAGAAAAAAATAAATTTAAAAGAAAAATCTCTATTTAAATTAGAAAAGGGTGCATTAATAAACCAAAATAAAATTAATATTAGGAAATTTGAAAAACTATAAAAATTATAATAATAACTTAAAATACACATATCCTCTTAACCGACTGAATATTAGGAAAGTATTTAACTAAAAAATTAATAAAAATTATATAAATTAAATTGTTGTTAATTAACTTTAAACTTTATTTTATTAATTAATATTTTTGTTAACGTAAAACTACAAAAACAAAAACAAAATTCTTCTTATATGGTTTTAAGAACTGCTCAATATTTAAAGTACGGAACATATATGTAAGTACCAGAGAGTCGAAAACTATTTTAAACTATTGTGTTCACAGCACAAGCCAAGTGGAATTAAAATAATAAATCTCGTGTTTCAGTAATATTGTCCCGTGCAAAAATATTGAGAAATCTTATACAATTAAAATATATTATTTATCCCATTACTACATTCATTCATATATACTATAATATATAGTTAGAGCATGCAGAGAAAATAGTTTTCATTTTTGTTAATTTTATAGAAGAAGATACATAGATGATAGTAAATAGTTGCTATATATGTATAATACATATAGAGATAGTTGATTTTATTAAAAACGAGACAAATTTGTACTTTTTAGTATTTTAGTATATAGTTCGATTTTGCTTAAACTAATATAATATAAAGATTATACAATGTACATTACATCAAAACGTCAAAAAATATTTATGTATATAAATAATTCACAATCATAGACAAAAACATAGTTTTTCTGATAGATTTTCCAAGAAAATAAAATCATTCGTATATAAATAAAAAACATAAACAAAAATTCTTATATAATTTTCGAGCACATTACGATTACGACAATTATGTATAAATAGTTTGAAAAAACACAACCAAAAATTATCAAACCTATAAAATTATATATTTAAATAAAATAGTAATAGTTTTTTGTAAATAGTGAGACATCCCTGCCCTTTTATATGTTATTTTGATTTTTTTAATTTTTATATAATTTTTTATTAACAAGAACAGAAAAAATTACGAATGAATTGTTTTAGAAAAAATCAAATCAATAGTTGTGTTGTATAAAGTTATGGGAATATGAGTTTTGTAGTGAAAGCTCATTAGGAAGGTATATATTACTACAGTTTATTATGTTTAAATGATATCTAAATTTTTAAGCTTGTTCGTTCTTTTTTTTGGTGGATGAAATTTATTATTTGCAAGCTAGTAATATTTGTATAGTTTTGTAAATAAGCGCTCGTGAGTTACCTACAATTAAGTATTTTTGGGAGTAATGAAATCGATTTATGATGATTAAAAGGTATAGTGTTTGGTTATTACTTACCCAATATCATTTAAGTTTATTATCATCATATTATATCAATGAGACTGAGAATATTTAATTTTGGTATGGCGTGTTATGAGTTTAATGTAATAAGTTTTTGAATCTTAATTTAAACTACACATTGTTTAAAGAATATTTGTTAAATCACTTAAAACGCTGCAAAAAAAAAACAATTATTTATTTGAGACTTTTAATGTTTAGCCCCTAGCTAGATCAGATCGATCATGATGTAATCCTATAAGAGCGATTTGATTCTATGATCCGTTAGCTTCCTTTATTGATATAAATATGGATAATCATCACTTATCGTTTAAACAATTATGAAATTAATAAATTAAAGTAGAAGTTATAGTTAAACTTGAAAAAAAGTAAAATCAAATTATCCATGCACTTATTCTCATGTCATGCTTGGTAACGTCAATACGAGTTACTTCTGTTCCTCTTTTGAAAACCTATTTGCGGTGTTTAAACAGTATCTTACATGTACAAAATTTAAAAGATTTTACATTTTCCTAACTTACTCCTGGATTAGCGCCAGAAGTTAAAAATGAAATTTGAGAATTTTGTGTATAAGAGCTTTCCAATTAATATCAATATTAAACTAATTCTAATTTGGGTAGTCGTATTTTTTTGCTGTTCTCTGTAAATTAAGTTACTGGGATTTTCAACCGGTTAGCCTTTCCCAGAAAATAATTCATAAATGCGTTTGGCTTATTAATACAACGACTTAATTTGTAGGTGGATACCTATATTAAACTGTGTTCTGAAAATCCACAATCCCTGCAGTAGTTGAAATGGGGAATTTTCTTTACGAAATAATTAGTTTAAACTAAATTATAGAAAGTCATTTGGCTATATTTTATCGGTTCCTAACCCTCAATTTTTATTAACTTTGATTTGATTTTTTGCTTTATTTTTAATTATGTTATTAAAACTATTTTGTGAAAAAAAATCTACCGATTGTTAATTTTGATTTAAAATGCAAAAAAAAATGTATTTGTGTAGTAGAGTGTAGTATTTAAAAAGAAATATTTTTGGAATGTACTAAAAACTATATTTTCTCAAAATTATTCTTGATGATGATTTGTGAATATATTAAAATGGCGCTGTAAGTTTTGAAAGATAATTGATTTTGCTTTGAATCCTATAAGGTCTTCCTATTTATTGCCAGGTGATTACGGTTTTAAAAAGAAACTATGTTAATGTTATACTATATCCTTATATACATACATATGTTTTTAATATAGTATGCTTTATTTTGTAAATTTTTCGTGATTTGATCTGTCCACTTTGCTATATAATTATAAGTACCTGGCAATGAGGATTGAATTAAACTATATTGATGTTCAATATAAAATTATAAAGACAATTATCTTTCAAATGAAACTAAATATGCATAATATAAAAGATCTTGAGAATCTATCAATCCTCTAAATTATTTTTAATTATTATTAGTTTTAATTAATTGAAAATTAAACGAATTAAATAAAACAAATATTATTAATTGGAATGTATAATATCATAATTAAATTTAATTAATTAAATTAAAAATTAAATCAGTCGGTTGAGTTTTCTGTGTACACAAATTAACTTTTTAATAAACTTTATATTTTTAAATTCTATAAAAAATGATTAATTAATTTTTTGAAAAATGAAAAATGTGTGAGATTATTATATTAATTAATGAATTTTTTTGACATATGTAAATGATAAAATAATTTCTAATTTAATTAATTTTCTATACAGTTAAAAAAATTATTAAATTTAATTATATATACGAGTATAAATGAATCTAATAAATGAGAAACTATAATAGTATGTAAATAATTAATAAAATGAAATTTCTAAACTAATATTTTTTTATTAAATTTTGGAAATTAGTGGGCAGGTGGGTGTATATTTTTTTACTTTAATTAATTTTGTTTCTTTTTTTCTTTTTATAAATCAAATTAAACTTTGCGATAGTTTTTTTTTATAAGTAATTATTTACCTGCGTTTGGTGATCGGGGGCAGGGTAGCCCATGTCGTCTAACAGTGTATTGGAAGTAGGGCGAGCATCTAGCAACAAACAACATGAAGACTTGACATTTACCACAGCAGAGCAGATTTTGCGTCTTTTTTATGTTTTTTTTTATTTATTTTTTATTTTGTACAAAATATTTTTATTTAGTAAAAGAAAAAAATTAAATTGGCAGCTAGTTGTTTTTTACAGGTTTGGTCGAGTATGCAACTTTTCAATTTAAAGTAACAATATATTCTCTACATGAACTTGCTTTTACCAATTACATTCTTATCTTTTATGAGTTATGTTTGAAAATTATATTTTCTAAAAAAAAGCGCTTATAGTGAATTAAAAAATTAAAAATATATTCGAAATAATGGTTAAAAAAATATAATTAAATAAATTAAAAATACAAATTAAATAATCAAATCAAGAGATAGAAAAGAGCTTTTAATAAATATTAATATAATATAAAGTGGTGCACACACTGAACATTTAAAGCTTTTTCGGCTTTTTCCAACTTAAAAAGTTTTTGTTTTCCTTTTTTTTTATACTGTTATTATTATATTGTGATAAATAATTAAGAAATCGAAATAAAGAATTTTTTTTTTAAACAAAATTAAATTGTTTTTTGTAAAAAAATGATAAGTAATAGTGTTAAAATTATTGTATATATTTAATTTTATAATTAATTAATATGTGTGACTATTATATATATATATATATATGTATGTATACATATATATATATATATATATATATATATATATACATATACATATATATATATATATATATATATATATATATATATATATATATATATATATATATATATATATATATGTATATATATATATATATATATATATATATATATATATATATATATATATATATATATATATATATATATATATATATTTATATATATATATTTTTGTATATATATGTATATATATATATATATATATATATATATATATATATATATATATATATATATATATATAGATATATTTATTTATATAGATATATAATAGTAAAATTGTACTAGACTATATTTGAATTATAAATAATGTTT
The DNA here is from genome assembly GCA_951394425.1 of Tipula unca. NCBI lineage: Eukaryota > Metazoa > Arthropoda > Insecta > Diptera > Tipulidae > Tipula > Tipula unca. The sequence continues at coordinate 850,578 of OX596380.1, read as the reverse complement.
GTTGTTTAATATGGTTATATGGTTTTTTGGCTAAATTGAATTGAGGTGAAATCCCGATTAGCTGTATAGTGTGGCACCACCTGGCTTTATATGTTGTTGAGGGAACGTGAATACAAATCATTTTTGTTGATTTACTAAGGAATGTACCATATATAGACATAGAGTATACACAGCAGATTAATCGGTGAATTTGTAGACTTAATATTTTTATGTAAACATCCTAATGTTTTGTTTATACAGAAATTATAAAAGAAATCATGCTGCACTTCCAATAAATATATAAATAAAATCGTGCACATACATACGAGAAAGTGGTTACGTTTGGCCATCATCATATATACCATAAGTATATAAACATGTAAATTGAATAAATTTGACATTTAACCAAAAAAACGTAGTGCAAATACGGTGTAGCTTCACAGTGTATAAGTGTAAAAATACTTCCCAAACATAATTTAAATGAAATTCGTACAGCACAAATATTTTTGGGTTAGAGTGCTTCGAAGAAATTTTAAAAAGAAATGGGATAAACTACTACTTGTACTGGGTTCATTTGAAAGAATAATTCCGTTTCAATATATCTATGTCAAAACATGGTTAGAATCTGGCTATTGCGCTATGGTGGCATGCAATCGAAAATTTGAAGAATAAAAATGTGTTAGTGACTTTCGTGGTTCGAAGGCTTTTGTGCATTTAAAAATTTTACGTCAAACGAATAATTAGTTTATTCTGAAAGTCTATGATTTTTAAACTACATAATTGTAAATAGTACACTATTGTTATATTTTAGAATTATTTCTTTAATTTGAACAATCTTGATTTATTCATTTTGCTTGAAAATGTTATAATTCCAAACGAAAACGCTTATATACAATTATGAGAAATTCGCCGGTTTTAATTAAAAATACATTGGCAACCGATGATGTCCAATAAAACGATTTTATTTCTGGTAAATTGGTTTGTGAAAATTGAATAGCAAATTAACTAACTTTAAGTATTAACTATATACATTTTAATATAAATGGTCTTCTTTAAGCATGAAAAACCACTGGCACTTCCAATAAATGAAACTCACATTTTGATTCGATTGATGTTTAAGGATTATAGATCAAAGACGAATCTGTAATATCTCCTAAAGTTGTAAAGTGGTTTCATTTGTTGTTGTAAAATTTAAGAAAAATAAACACTTTTTTTTAAAAGTGCATTGAAATCATACATAATAAATTATGCCTGTATTCCATGATGAAAAATTGAATGGAAGTATTTTTACTGCAAAAACGAAAGGCGAAAAGTAATCTAAAATTCTACTAAGGTGAAAAGGATATATTTTTGTTTATTTTAATTTTAAAGTGTTGTGGTAGCCTTACTATAGTATTAATAATAATAGTTCGAGATATATCGGAGAAGCCATTTCAAAATTCATATACCAATTTGAGTTTGAGCAATTAAAATGCGCTTTAAAATTTAAATCTGAGATGCTAAATTGGTAATATGTACGGTAAATTTGATTATTCAACGATAAATTATTTATTAAAATTGTTTAATATAAACTGATATTTAGGCCCGTTGCACATTTTGGCTAAGTTCTATACGATGAGGGCTATGTTTATAGTTTACGGTTGTAAATAAAGAGTATATAGATGTACATTGTATACGAACTTAAGCCATTGCAAGGCTATGTTTATTGTTCTGAACGATACTAACTTAGTATCCGTCTTGCTGAGTTTGTTAGTATTGCTCACACATACATAGGCTCGATTCGACATGTTCATTTTATTTCAAATGCACATTTAGCCAAGACACATCGAAGATTGTATCCGATGCAGTTTTGTCCAGTTTTATTTATTTTAAAAACGTTTTCCGCCTGATTTGAATTGCAAGATGCTATCCTTATGTGATTTGTATTTTGACAATACCATATAAGTATATACCACTTAAATAATATAAATTATACAAACACATCAATGAAACAAAAAAATAAAAAATTGTTAGCTGATATGTGCAACGGTGTGAGCTAAGCGAGATATTAAGCTAAGCTATGTGTACAATAGCCGTAAATCCTATTTTTAACATGGAAACAAAACTATTATTTTGTATGACACAATGTTCTCGACCAACATCAATCACAGTATCATAAAGGTCCTTACTGACTCGAACTACATATATTTTTAAACAATTGAGGCGATATTTCCGACTATGATGAATTGCTAGTTCGTATATTTTGAAGTTTTTCAAAACACACAATATATATATATATATATATATATATATATATATATATATATATATATATATATATATATATATATATATATATATATATATATAGATATATATATATATATATATACATATATGTATATGACTTCCAAAAATTTGTGGAAGTCAAATTTTAATTAAGTGACTTTTTTATTTTTATTGTTTAGTACTTGATAAAAGAAAATTTTTATGGAAGACGGTTTTTTGTTGTTGTTGTCGTAGTCTAAGATACAGGGTGTCAAATATTTGAATAATACGCGGATATGGTAATGTATTTGTGGCTGTCAAATAAAAACTAGTTGTCGCATAATTATGATAGAGAGCTCATTTTTTATGTAAAAGTGTAACGATTAAAAAAGTTTATAAAAATAACATATTATATATAATATTTTTTTTTTTAAATTTTTTTTGAAGACCATTTAATGTTCTTACATATACCAAAAAATCAAAGTACGGAATTTTTTTGTTTTCTTGAAAAACAAATTTATGTACGATTGGGTCACCTTTCTGAAACACCCTATTTCGAACTAATAAAATTTTAGTCAACATTCGTATAGAGAATTAAATTCTAAGAAAAAACTTGTTCTACAAAAAAACGAATTTGAAATTCGTTACTGTTATGCCGTTATAGAGGTTAACATCTAAAATAGGGCGTTGTGTATGATGGCTTTCGTAACTTAAAAATATTATATCATGGACCTCATTTTTTTGATAATTAATAGAAATGTAAATTTTTATGATTTTTTTCAAATTTCGACTTAAGATCTATATTTATCCATTTTATCAGACAAATAGTAATAAAAACTTATGTTCTCGATAAAGACAATTTAATTCTGAGTAGAATAGTGAAAAGCAAATCTGTTATACGGCAAATAATTTTCTAAAAAAAATTTCTTGTTTTTTGGTATGTGTAAGATTATTTATTAAATGGTCTACGAAAAAAAAAAAATTTTTTTTATAAAATTGAAAAACAAAATTTTGGTGAGAATTTGAAGAGAGAAGAATTTAAAGATGATGCAGGTTTTATACTTTTTTTTTAGTCGCCACACTTTTACCTAACAAACGAGCTCTCTATTATAATTATCCGACAACTAGTTTTTATTTGACAGCCACAAATACATTACCATGTCCGCGTATTTTTCAAAAATTTGACACCCTGTATCTTAGGCTACGGCAACAAATTTTTCTTTTATCAAGTACTAAACAATAAAAAAGAAAAAAACATTAAATTTTGATATGACTTCTGGCTTCATATACTGAGTTTGTGAGTTGACGTATTTTTCATCATATATGTACTCGTATATATGTATGTATATATATGTATATATATAAATATATATATATATATATATATATATATATATATATATATATATATATAATATAAGCATAAATATATATATATATAATATAAGCATAAACTCAAAATGGACAATGTAGACCAACAAAGTTTTGCGAATTCTATCCTTTCGTTCCTCGGTTTTGACATTTAAAAGGCTTTAATTTAAAATTGGGACGCTGCTGCCATCTAGGACTGAATGGTTTGAACTAATCATCAATTTCGAAAAATCGTCGATTTATTCGAACAATTTTTCATTAGGCACACAGTTGCTTAAAGTGAAATGGTTTATGTAAATTTTTCCTATACAACAAAACGCGACTTAGGCTGATTTTAAACAGATGCTAATAATGTTTTTTTAGAGGGGTATTATAGAGTATACATACTAAGTAAAATTTGCAACTCGTTTCAAAATATCATTAAATTTATGCTGGATTTATCATGTGTATGTATATAGTGTATAATTCAGAAATAGTTTTTAATAATATTATTGTATTTATATACAATATAAGGACCAATATAATTAGTTTTATTTGTGTATATTGTATATTACAAGAGTAGTGTTATGTAAGATTTTAGTGAGCATAATAGTTTTTATTATTTTAAAAATGGAATAAATAAAGCTTTTTCAGCGATTGGACTTCTAAAAAAAAACATAGCAATTTTGAAAAATATTTTTGTTATGGTAAATATACATGACATGCATAGTTTGTGAAAAGCATATTGTTCGAATATAAGTACATTTACATACGAGTATATATAATATGCAAAGTTTTTTTTTTAATTGTGTTCTGGTTAATGC